>JASDQU010202431.1:16431-30006 GCA_032191745.1 Picea mariana | reverse complement strand
AATATTCAAGTCAGCATAGAAGGAATTTCATGATTAAAGCTTAGAAAACAACATACCTCCACTTACCCAAAATGTAGATGAACTATGCAATAGGAATGTAGTTGTTGCAACTGTTGGATCAGGAAATCGTGACTGGTACTATAGCTGCAACTACTATAATGGTTGGGGCAAAGAATATGTGATTGCGACTACTGGAAGATGGAAGGTGTCACTAGTGCAGGATCATGAAAATGTAGCTGTGAATGGCGTTGTTGTTGTAACATGAAAGATGGCACTGTTGTAGGATCATGTGAAAGGTGACTGCTATTGTAGCAGCACTACTACAACTGCAACTGCGGGAACTACTGTAACTGCCATAATAGTGACTGTTGTAACTGATGTAATGATGACTACTGTAATCGGTTGTAACAGCGACTGCTATAACAACCACTGTTGTAAAAGTTGTAACAACGACTGCTATAACAACGACTGCTGTAACAGCAATAGCTGGAACTACAACGACTATCACTGCTGAATCAGAGAATGTGAAGTGGAGGAATCTGAACTGGTGCTGATGGAAAATATAAAGGCTGAAAGTGGAACTGTGGTACTCTCATAGATCTGATGTTATGCTGCTGTAACTGCTGAGGGAGTCATGAAAAAGTGTATATTCTTCACCTGCTACAAAACCCAATGGTACAATCCTAGTCATGCGAATAAATGTGTCGATGTCAAGCATGAAAAGAAATCATTGGATTACTGGCCATTAATGAATGTCGTTAACCAATGCGAGGCAAACTCACCATTGATGTCAATGAGTGCCAAGGTACCTGAGTACATATTGCGAAGTGCGAATGAATGAGTTGATGTCGATCCACTTGCAAGATCTGACAATCAAGGGACATTGATGTATTCCCATGATTGCCAGCGAGAGAACTTGCCATTAAGGCATGCAAGCCTCTAGGTACTCAAAATGGACTCTAGTCTATATCCCAGATAAGGTGTTGAGGTCAATGGGGCAAGACTTGTTGAAAGGTGGGCCTTAAGGAATCCCACATCAGTCAACGCGAGTTTGTACAAAAAGATTTGGTAGGACTATAAATGGAAAGAACTCATGGGAAAGCAGTGTGTATCAACATGGCGAGGAAAGCAAAGCAATGTAATTGAGGAAAGAGAATAAGTTTTATTCAAAAGGCAAACTAGAATGGAAAAAGAAGGCAAAAATGAACTGAAGGAATGTATGTGATTCAAAGAAATAGGCGTACATGAAGTCATGAAGGATAAGGCAATGAAATAGTAGACTCTAGTATATGGATGACGAAAAAGCTTGGAAGGAGAATGGTAAGTGATCATGTCACGACATAATTGATTTCCTAAAATATGGGTGTGTAACAGCAGATGTCATGACATGTGTGACACGAAATTTAGCTTGTTCAAGCTGTCAATGAGGCATGTTTTCTACAAATCTCTTTGATTCATGAAAATCACTTCAGCATGAAATTGATCATCTTTGAACTTGAAAAATGTTAGTACTAAACCTGCAGCAAAATCGTGAGATCATTGAAAAACATAAAATGCAAGAATGAGTACAAATGCCAACAACCGAATAAAATAAAATGTGTCTTTCTTACCTGTTGTCGTAGGCAATCTCCCTTGTCAAAACCTGTTTCAAGTAACTCAAGAAATTAACGTTAAATATGAAAACATGATTCAAATAATGTTCCACGAAGTGGGAAGATCCATTTGCAATGTTTTGAGTTTTATAATTTTTATAGCTTTTATAATTTTTAGTGTTTTTGTTTTATTTCTATAATACAACAAAAGAAAAATATAAAAAAATTATGCTAAAGGAAAACAAATTATTACTAATAAAAATCACAGTCAATGTTCAATACCACTTGTAACATTTCAACAGCAGATGTATAAAACTGTAAGAGTGGTAAAAAAAACATCCAAAGCATGCAATTGTGACCTGATTAACATGAAAGTGCAAAGCCAACAATTTATGAAAGTGAAGCATATATGGTTTTGCAAGTCAAAGAGATATCATTTCAGAGCTGGCCTACTTGTAACATATCCTGTGTATTAATCATTTTCAGAGTCTACCTATGGGAAGTAATCATCAAGTTTGAGGGGTCATGCTTCATTTGTAGCATCTTGTGTATTAGTGTAACAAATGGATGACAGTTAAGACAATCTTCGTTCACAAAGTCATGCACAAAGATATTATGACAGCGTAAAAGCACACCCCCCAATTTTTCCCAAGGATAGCAGACTCATGTACCAGCCTAGTGCACGGTCTCTTAGTGTAATCGCTAGCTGCATGATTTGGTATCTTCATTAGTGATATGTTTTTCCTCCTAGATCTTTGCACAAATGAACAAATGCTTCTCAGAGTCTTCTGTTGCTTCTCCTCGAAATTCTGGTAATCTGATAGTGGGATCGTGTCCTGCCATTTTGAATACTAAACTACTACCTCCTTTGCATGGTGTAGATACTTGACTAGTGATGTCGGAACTAGTTCTTCTAGTTGTTGCTCCTAGTGTAGATGTACTTCTTGCTACCAGACTTCCTCCGAACTTCGGTTGTCTAAACAGTGGTGTTCTCTTTGGTTTAATAGTCGCACATGGGTTTGTGGGTTCCACAATAACATTAATATGGATAGGATGGTTGCTTTCTCCTCCCGTTCTTGGGCCTCTCATCTTCCTCTCGTATGTTGTGCGTAGGATTTCCTCAATCTGCTCCACAGCCCGAAGATCCTCTACCTCTTCCTCATCACTCACCAAGCCCTCCCTCACGGCTACGACTCTCTTCTTGGTATTCACCTTATATTGGTAGGGTACTCTGCTATGCATCGTTCCTGATGACTCCAAGATCCACTTGAGATGGTTGTCATCCATCATGATCGGGTCCAAGGGTTCCTCCTCCTTTCCTTTATCCTCACCTCCTTCCATTTATCCTCTCTCTGTCAATGCTTCCCCCCTTCCCCCATGCACGCAGGGAAGTTTAGCTGTCTAATTCCATTGTCATTACACCTTTGTTATATAGCAGTATCTTAATAGTCATATAAAAATATTGAATGTACCTTCCTCGAGGTCCACATAGAAATTCTTTCTCTTCTGCATTATATGACTTCGTTGTGTCCACTGCAAATTCGATGATGAATCCTACCACAATACTATCAAGCCAAAATTCTACTATGCGGGTGAATTTGTTGTTCACCTGTTGTAACTGTTGAATCTGTACTGGTGTCCACTCTAGTTTTCGAACTCGTTTCATCACATGGTTATCCTTCAACCTTAGTATCCACTCCTGTAGTAGATGCGAAAAATCATAGAAAAAGACTTCATGTAAATCAGTCAATATGTATTTATCCATATAATTGCAAGGTGTGAGTCTAGGGTTTCTATTATCTTTCTAGGAAAACTCTAGCTCTTTGGTTCTCAACCAACCTTCGATTTCTTCTTTCGTGGCGTTCCACGGTCTCAACATTCCCTTCTAATGGATCATTGGTCTTCTTGTTTCACTCGTTCTTTTCTCGTGCAATCTATCTCGTCTACTCATTCCTCTCTTGTTCCTTCTAGCACGGCAATGGAACGATTTGTTGGTTTGTAACCGCTCTCTTATTCTGTTTGAGTTATTGACCCAAGGTTCATGTTTTTCGGGTTTCTAAAAAAAACTCTAAAACTATCGGCCCTCCTGGTAAACCAGAAGGCAACACAGTACATGGAATGTACTGCACAATCTCACCCGAGATAGCTTTAAATGGATGGTTGTAAGACTCAGGTGTTTATAGCCTAGGATTGAGTATGAGATAGGGGTTTGTTAACCATAACCATGAACTACAAAATGTGAATGTAATATACTTATTCCTCATGGGTGCACATTTCCATTTCACAGTTTAATTTCAGAACAACATAATCGTAATTCATAACAATATATTAATTCATTTATTAAGCATAACAATGAACTGCTGAAAGAACCAAAGAGGTACATGCATTCATCACATTACACATATATTATCATGGTTCACCCCCTCTTGGGATACATCCACAAAGATTTGGCTCTTGGCTATTTTATTATGATAGTTTTGTATCTCCAATGCCACACACTTACAATTCCCTCTGATGGGTAAGATTTGTATGAGGTGAACTATATCGCACCAGGATCCACAACCTGTGATATAATCCTCATATTTTTCTCCTCTCCTCTGTTCTAGCTCAGCAGCTTACAAACTTGGTCCATAACCATATTACATATGCATCAACTCGTATCTAGCTACGATAGAGTCTTACAAAAGATGAACTAATACAAAGCAAATCAACCTATCTATGATATCTGTGTATCTCTATTTATATATATCGGGCTCTTCAGTCGTTTACAATGTATTACCAAAACCCTAACCCTACTGACGTTAGGTCTTCCTCCCATGCACGCGTGTTGTTCTTCCTCCAGCTATCGTTTTCCTTGTGCATGCTTTCTTGCATGTGCATGTGTTGTATTACCTTACAGTTGTTACTTCTGTTTCTGCACGCTTTCTTTCTCATGATCATCCTTCTTTCCACTTTGGCCTGGTGCCAACACCGATGAAGGTCTCAAATACACATAGCCCATCAGAGAAGAATACCATGCATATATGTTAGAGAATATATACAAAATGACAGCAAGACAGCAGGATTACATTAATCCTACAGAAGATGGGAATTTAAGCTGACGAAGTGACAATGCATGCTCATCAAACTCAAAAGAAGCACTGGAGAACTGGCAGAATAAAATGTATGAATTATCTACACGGAGATGTGCTAGATTGACCAGAGAAGTTCACTGGATCGACACAACAGTAAGTAATTTACCCACATTTGATGGTTTGAATCACTTAGAAACTTTCTTATTGGAATTTGAAGAAATTGTACCAGTACAATAGAGACTGTTGGAACTAGACGATACTTTAAAAGCTACTCCAGCAAGATGGTGGGGAACACACAAAAGGAACATCGCGAACTGGATACAATGTCGCACTTTGATGACAACGCGCTTTTCAGAACAAGTCGAAGGATGTGAAGTTAGGTACACAGGTCAAAGTTGTATGAAAGACCATGTGTAAGGTTGTGAGGAGGCCTGGAGCTGCATTCCTCAAGAATCGTGGGTGCATAAATTCATCAATACTCTAGACACAATGCCTATGAACTCTTACCTTCAATCAAAACTGCACCTCACCACTGCAGATTGGCAAGGTATGTCTCAGAATTTTGTAGCTACATTTTTATTTGAAAGTCAGTACCCTCTGATAGATCAAGTTTTACAGGTTATAAAACAGAAAGTATTTGAGGAAGCACCTAGCCTCCCTGTGGAGCAAGAAGAGGATGAATGGACTGCACCTCTTCATAAATTGCAAGGATGTTACAATATCAATGCCAATGAAGACAATGATCCTAGGAATGTGAACATCACAGAAACAAAAGGAAAAAGAGACATAGAAGGACCAGGAGTCGAACTACCCTTTATTGGACAGCCAATCAAAATCAAGAAAGTTAATATTGGAACAGAGAAAGCACCTAAGCTTGCTAATATTGGAGATTACTGGGATGATGCCACTATTGATAAGATCACAGAGTTACTGCACGAATATCAGGACTTGTTTCCAACCAAGTTCATTGATATGAAGGGCATTAAAGGGCCCATGGGAGATATGAAGAACCCCTTGAAACTAGATGCAAGGACATTTAAATAAAGACCCTACAGATTGAACCCTAATTGTAAGGAGAAAGTGAAGATTGAATTAGACAGAATGTTGGAAGTAGGAATCATAGAACCTATTGAAGAATCAGAGTGGATTGGCCCTATGGTGGTTCAGGATAAGAAAACGGGAAAGATCAAAATATGTGTAGATCTCAGGAAGTTGAATGATGCATGTCTACACAATCCATTCCCTACACCATTTACTAACAAAGTGTTAGATAACGTGGGAGGATAGGAATTCTACTCCTTCACCGATGGATTCTCAGGATACCATCAGATCAGGATTTCCAAAGAAGATCACCATAAGACCACGTTTGCAACAAAATGGGGATCCTACCAATACACAATGACGTCTTTTGGATTGAAAAATGCACCAGCCATATTTTCTAGCGTGGTGGTCGAGGCATTCAAAGAGTTTTTGATGATTGGACTGTTTTTAGCTTATTACAAAACCATATTGAATGCTTAAGACTAATGTTGGATAAGTGCAGGCAATGTCAGATTGCCCTAACCCTAAAGAAATGCATCTTATTTTTTCCCTTTAGAGTGTTGTTGGGCCATATTGTGTGTAAGAAGGGGTTACTAGTAGATCCATCTAAGATTGCCATTATTGTTGATTTAAACCCTCCTACTTCATTCAAACAGTTGCACACTATGTTGGGACATACTGGATACTACATGAAATTCATTAAGGGATATGCACATATTACAACACCTATGGAGAAGGTTCTGAAGAAAGATTGTCAGTTTCAATGGACAGAAGAATGTCAGCAGAGCTTTGACACACTGAAATGGAAAATGGTTACTGCGCCTATTCTGGTTTTTCCAGATTGGAGCAAGAAATTGCATGTGCATGTCGATGCATATTCTATTGCACTAGGAGCAGTGTTAGCACAACCAGGAGCAGGAGATATTGACCACCCGTTAGCCTTTTCTAGCAGGAAGCTCTCAATAGCTGAGATAAATTACACCACCACTGAGAGAGAAGGTTTAGCCATGGTATATGCACTGCAGAAGTTTCATCACTACTTGTTAGGAGCACACTTTAAGATGTTCATTGATCACTCCACAAGCCAGTGTTGGGGGGAAGGATATGCAGATGGCTTTTGTTATTTCAGGAATATGATTTTGAAATTATGGTAAAGCTAGGAACGATGAACAAGGGACCCAACCACTTGTCTAGGTTGGAACACGGAGAGGAACCTACTAGTTTGGAGGATACACTGTCGGATACATAGTTGTTGGCCATTAGAAAGATTGATGATCAATTCATCAAGATAGTTCAGTTCCTATCAACAGGAATAGCACCTCACGAATACACAGTCATTGAGAGGAACCGTTGGTAGTGCACGCTGCAGATTTTTCACTTATAGTTGGACAGCTATATAAGATGTGACCTGATGAGATCCTGAAAAGATGTGTTATGGAGGCAAAATGACCACTGATTTTAGCAGAATCTCATGAAGGCATCACAGGAGGACACTACGCAAGAAAAGCAACAACGCAGAAGGTTCTTAGAGTTGGCCTCTGGTGGCCCACTTTACACAGAGATGCTAAAGAATACTACAGAGCCTGCATTGTATGCCAAAGAATTGGGAAACCTTCTAGAAGTGATGAAATTCCATTAGCACCCTGGCTAACCTTACAAGCATTTGAGAAATGGTTCATTGACTTTGTGGCACCTATAAACCCACCATGGAAGTGCACAGGAGCCAGATACATCATCACTATGACAAAATATTTGACCAGATGGGTAGAAGCAAGAACAGTTAAAGACTGTAGTGCAACTACAGCTATGCATTTCATATTTGATGATATCATAACTAGGTTTGGATGCCCAAATATCCTCATGAGTGATCAAGGTACACATTTTATTAATAAGACTATTGAAGCCTTGACTCAGGAATTTGAAGTTCACCATCAAAAGAGCACCCCATACCACCCGCAAGAAAATGGTACGGTTGAAGCCTTCAACAAGATCTTGGAGATAGTGCTAATGAATATTTTCATTGTAAACTGAGATGACTGGGATTTGAGAGTATCAGCAGTGTTATGGACCTATAGAACTACTTGTAAGAAGATGACAATGAAGACCCCCTTTAAGTTGGTTTATGGCCTAGAAGCAGTTGTACCCATGGAATATTTAGTTCCTATCTTAAGAATTGCATCCTTTACAGATATGGATGACACTGGTGTTGTTCAAGAGAGGCTCGCATAGTTGGTCGAACTAGAAGAAGACAGATTTATTACAGGATTCCATCAGCAGGTTCAAAAGGAATGAGAAAACGCCTACCATGACAGGCATATCAATCAGAAAGCATTTAAGCAAGGAGATCTGGTATTGGTATATGATATCAAGTTCATGAAGCATCCAAGGAAGTTCAGAACACATTGGATGGGGCCATATGAGATTGCCTATGTTACAGAAGGAGGAGTTGTGCAGCTAAAGACTTTGAATGTGGAGTGGAAGGAAGGATTGGTGAATGGGAGCCGGTTGAAATTCTACTATGACAACTAGCTACCTTGCAGCTCTCGGTAAAAACAGAAGGAGAAGGGTCTAGGTACTAGGTGTAGTTGAGAGTAGGTACCAAACACAAGAAAGACATTTTGCACACAGTGTGGAGGAATAGAGCAGGAAGCACAGGCTGCACTGCGCAGTCTGAAGTCAAGATACAGCAGAAGATTCAGGTCAGAGTGCCTCGGGACGAGTCACAGGTGAGTGTTGGGGGCCTGTGGGCCCTTGGTTATGAAAGAAAGAGAATATTACAGAAGGAAAGGTGAAACGTGAACTACACGAAAGGAAGGTTGACTGAGATCATGTCGAAGTGGTTAAAGAAGCAGAAAAGATGGAGCGAAGTCCGAGAGAGTAAGTCGTTGGATGAGGAGATTGAGGAAGACAGATCAGAAAGGAAGATGGATCGTGGACAACTCAGCAAGAAGTAAAATCCACCGGTAGATGCTTGGAGAACCTCGTAGGAAGGAAGGAAAGATAGGCTGGTGAATCCCTGAAAACGTGGGTCACGTTGACCTAAGGTTTTAGACACCTAGGGTTTTGGTATTTAGGGTTTTGGTATCTAGGGTTTTGACACCTAGGCTTCGACCTAAGGCTGTCGGTGAGCTATTGTAATGTATAAATAAAGGTCAAGAGGACCTGGGATGGGTTTTCGTAGTTGTTCGTTCTGAGTTTTTTAATGTTAATGTAGAGAGAGGAGTATTGTGTTGTGAGAGAATTCAATATTGTAAGATATTTAGCTGGCCACGTAGGGAAGGGAGATAGAGAGAAGAGAGAAAGAGAGATATATGCAAGCTAAGAGCACAGATAGAACTGTAAGCTTTCACCGAATATATTATAAAGCACATTTATGTGGATGTATCCCTAGGGAGAGGGTGAACCATGTATATCCTAGGTTGTGTGTGATTGATGTTGTGTTCTTTACTTCTATTACTCTAAGGATGCATTAGTAGGTTATATCTGCTATATAACTATGCGAAGTAGGTTTGTACTTAAAAAGAATAATCTGTTCTCTGTATGTGGTTTTCTCGATTCCACTTTCATTTCCTCTGGTTATAGACACCTGTGTCCTGCAACCGCTTATTGCTACTTCGAGTGAGACTGCATCTACTTCATAGGTGCTGCTAAAAGGGCCAGTAGTTAGGATTTGTTGGTGCGTTGTTGAAGCATTGAACCTTAGGTTTGCCCCTGTTCCAACATAATACATCCAAGGCTTGTGGGTAGCTCTCAAATAGCTTCAACATGTCACCATGACATCCACTACCTTGCAATGCCTATGTACCTCATCATGTGCACCCTATGACTTCACTTCCAATGCATTCAAGGCTTTTGGGTATCTCTCAAATAGATACAACATGTCCCCATGACATCCACTACCCCACAATGCATCTATACCTCGTCATATGCACCCCTATGACTTCACAGCCAATGCATCTAAGTCTTGTGGGTATCTCTCAAATATCTGCAACATGTACCCAGGACATCCACTACCCTACAATGCATATGTACCTTGTCACTCCCTCTGAAGAGGGACCACACCAAGATATCTCTCTTATTTTCTTGGGCCCTCTTGTGAGGGAGTTAAGTACGGTCACATTCTAATACCATGTTGACTTTTCATAAGATACAATATTATATATGAATATATTATTACATATATATAGAACATATGGCGACCATCCATGAAAGGATGTGTCCCTTGGATAATAAATAACAACACACACACACACACACATATGCATATATATATGAAAGAATTTATTCCCAATGTTGTTCAAACATCAACAATCTCATCTTTATTTCCTTAGTAAAGAACATAGTTCACTACTTCAAAAAGTGCCCCACTTGTTGTTGTATTAGGGAGAAGTTTTCTTTTATGGAGATGCACACAATTGAAGTTTGCAATGGCTATCAATGTTATTCTATTTAAGGATGGTTATGTGCGTGAAACGAGGCCCGAAGTAAATAATATCCAAAGGCACTCTTTTTCATTGTTGTCAGAGGAGAAGAATAAAAAAACCCTGATGTTTATGCACATTGAAAGGGGGAGACTGAAGCTGATGCACATTGAAATGGGGAGCGGTTTACCATATTTATTTGGCAGTTTCACACATTGAAAGGGGGAGTATCTCAACATAAAGGCCATTTCTTTGGTAAGCACCTTTCAGAATAGATATGAAGGGTATTTTGGTTGCCATCAATGACAAAGGGGGAGATTGTTTCACATATGTTTTCATTGATGTCAAAGTGGTCATGGACATGATTGGTTATAGCACAATAACAGACAGAAGAAATGAATGAAAGGATGGAAGGATGAAAGGATCAATGGCACATAAAAGTATGGAACAAAGCATGGTGCAAAACTAGAGGAATTCATGAAACGATGAAAACAAAAGTGCACAGAAGGATTGAAGGATGAAAGGATCAATAGCACGAAGAAAATATGGAGGGTGATTTGAACTAGTGTGGTGAATGATCTAGTGGAGTATACCAAGAAAAAGCACGTGTGACAAAATGGACTGCAACAGATTGTGTTGAAGATTGTGCAGAAGAAAATATGCAGGGCGCCTTGATCCAATGCAACAGATGAAATAGTGGAGTGTGATGAGATGAAGACCGTATGAGAAGCGATAGAGTGGAATGCGACAGGATAAATGAAAATTTGGCAGTCAAGTGAGCGAGTCAGCAAAAAACACTAACAGTATGGTGGAGTGACTAGGTGAGCAAACTGCATGCCAAGTGCGACAGGATGAAGAATTATGTCTTGAACCTTGGGCTCCTATTCTATCTGCGCAATAGGTGCTCTATAGACCAGAATGTGAGTTTTTGCATCATTCTTGAGGAGATGCTCTGATAAGACTAGGTTCTATTGTTGGATATAAGTTGGAGTTCATTCATAGGAAGATTTGGTTTGTTTGATTTAGTCAAATAATGTCCAGTGGTAATTGGACCTTGATCTAGTCAATATTTTTCCAAAATATAATCGACATGTGTCCACATACTTTATTTAAACAGACGTGTAGCTAATAGGAACTCGATATGGTCAAGATATGTCCACAATATAACTAGCATGCATCCACATACTTTATTTAGATAGAATTATAACCAATAGGACTTTGATCTGGTCAAGATATGTCCAAAATATAATTGTTATGCATCCACATACAAGATTCTGAACTAACGAAAAAGAATTATAAATAGGGATTCACTCTATTCGAGTCCTGCATGGATGAGAAAATAAGAAAAAAGGTATTGCAACTGTTCAAAGAAACTGAAATAAAGAAATATCGGACAGTTTTGTAAGAATTTTTTTTAAACTAAATACAGGGTGGTAGGGTGGTGCTAGGGTGAGTTGAATCTCATTAAGGATTGGTGTCCTCATCATTTGTACTAGGTTGGTGCATGAGAGGATTGGTGTCCTCATTATCTTTGATAGGTTGGCGCCTGAGAGAATTGGTGTCCTTATTATCTGCGACAGGTTGGTTCCTGAGAGGATTGGTGTTCTCATTATCTATGACAGGTGGGTGCTTATAAATCTGAATAATTATAAATTGTAAGTTGGTGCTTGCAGAAGAACATAAAGAAAGATGTTATGGGGATTTTTCCCGCAATGGTTTTCCACGTAAAAATTATTTTGTAATGTGTTTTCTATGTTGCATTTTGATTTCTACATGTATTATTTCTTAATTAATCATTTCTAAATAACTTTAAATTGTTGAAAGGAAATAAAATTGAGAAATATGATACAATATTGATTCACCCCCCACTCTAAATATTTTTTAAGTCATAATAGCATGAATGTTGAGTTTGTTATAATTACCAAATCCCGAGCCATTATACTTATTTGATAAGACCAATAATCGAGGTCCAAAGGATCATTGAATTCTATCCTCATACCTATGGGTTATGGGTCCATGAAATGGACTCAACCGATCCATGGCAGCAATATCTCCACAATTCCTATTGCATGGTCCTTAATTATACTTGGTACCCTTGGTGGATCATTAGCACTAGTCTAATTTCCATAAGACCAAGTCTAGTCTGAGGGATTAACTCCTAGCCTCTCATGACCAACACTTATCCCATGCGACCAAAGGATAGAACCATCGGCCAACCAGAATCCCTTAAACCTCTTGAATCCTGGAGATTAATCCTTTTTGTTTATATGACCTAGTGTTGAGAACCATAGGCTTGTCTATGGGTGCACATGTTCAATATGGATCATTGATCCTAGATTTGATCAGCGATCAACAACAATAAACCAACTTTTGATGGGTGATATAATGTCCATCGTTGATCTGCATCTCAAATCAGATCTGGACCATTGATTTGTCCTTAATCAAACTCAACACAAATCATGGGGCCACCACAAAACTCTGAATATTCTGGAACCTCTTTGCAATGTGTCATCTCTGGAGTGGGGATCTAATGTTAGCCCCATGTATCTCATTGTTGGGACATCAGGGATTTTCACACTTCTCATCAACCAAAAAATATCGATGGCCATGGTCCACCATAAGGAGAATCATTTATCTCCTGTGTTGAAGATCTAATCTTCATCGTCCAATTCTTAACACTATTGAAATGGTATAATTCTCCAAGGGATGATGTCTGCGATCATATGGTTCATTGATATTCACTCAAGATCTAATATGAGTCATTGATCTCTTTCAACAGGTTTACCACGAAAACCATATGTCATGGGACCAGGTCTCTACATGTCACTTCTTGAATCAAAGTTCTTACATCACTCTGACATTTTTCATCATCGGGACCTCGGGACTTTTAGGCCCTCCAACATCTTAAAACCTCTTGTGCCCTTGGTCTGCTATAATGAGGATCATCGAACTGGATGTGGATCGAATGGTCATGATTATTTGGTTACGTGCAGTGAGAACTTACTATGATCTCGATCCAATGGTCAATACTTAGCTTCACCTTGATCCAATAGTCATGATTTTTTCCTCGCCATTCCACTTATGCCAAGGGTTTTAGACCTCCTTGTACTAAAATCCTCATGCTTTATCCATATGCTTTCAACGAAAATCATTGATCTTCTCTATGGACAGATGGTTGAATCTCCCCTTTACACGATATCTCTTGACAATAGATCATCGTTGATCCTTTCAATGATCAACGATTGATCTCTTTTCTTCTCCAAAAGAACATTCGATCGAAAATCAATATTTAATTAGACTGTTATTCGACGGTCGATAATGATCGACCTTCCTCTGGTATTCATTCTCCATTTCGTTCAGACCTGCAATAAATACTCTCGGCTGATAATATATCCTCCCGCACACACTCATATATATATATATATATATATATATATATATATATAT
>JASDQU010202431.1:0-10825 GCA_032191745.1 Picea mariana | reverse complement strand
CGATTTGGGTTTCCACGTAAAACACTGGTGTACTGTGTATGTGTATGATTATTCATTTGTTCATTGCTTATTTACTCTGCAGTTATTGGATAATAATGCTTCATTGATATAACACTTGGATTATATGGTTAAATTGCTCTATTACTGATTCACCCCCCCTCTCAGTAATCCAACAGTGGGAACCATAATTAGGTTAGTTTTGCACCAAAATAATGGGTTTAAAGGTCTAACCAAGGTCATGGGACAACAATAATGAATTTTCACCCCTACATGATTATTCTTGGTCTTAATCACCATAGAAAACACCTGAAATCCATAAAACATTGATCTCTTTAGCATTTTTTTACTATGATTGGTTTACCAAGGGACATTATTACATTTTCAGTAACACCGATGGGTATTTTCATTTTAACAATTCTTAGGTAAGTTTAATAGGGGCATTGGGAATTTCAAAAAGATTCTCAAGCTCAAACATAGTGAAAGATGCATTAAAACACCAAATAAGACCTTTCTATGAGATCTTTGGCCTCTAAGTGGGATATGGCTACCATTAATTGGTTTTGAATTTTAGTGATGGGTCTAGGGGCCTATACTATGGTCGAAAAGGAAAGTAAGGGACTTATGCAAGAAAATGGACCTTCTAAGCCTCAAGCACTATGAACAAGGTCTCCAGACATGACACATGCCCTTACTATTAGGTCTTTGACCCCCAAGTGGTATTCTAGGTGTCATTACATGATTTTGCACAAAGAGGATGGGACTAATGGCCTTGACCATGGCCAATAAAGGAAATAGGTTCTATGGCTAAAGATTTCATCATGAGATAGACTTCCAATCTTTATGATTTAACTATTCTGTGTTTTGGCCCTTTTTGTCAGAGTTCAACTATATAAATATGCACGAAATCACAATTTTAAGTGGTTTAAATTGCATTTCTAATGCAGAAATGGATGCAGTGTTGAAAAACCCTGGGACACTTGGATTATACAGAATTAACCACTCAAATCTACAGATCCAACAATTTCTTATGGGATTTTAAAGAGAAAATATCCCCACAAAAATGACAAAACTTAGAACACTTAGACTACAAACAACCTTTTTACCTCCCTTAAAATAAATCTACATTAATTAAATATAAAATATTTTTTTTTTATTTTATTAAATCGATGGTTGATAATGATCGACCTTCCTCTGGTCCTCATTCTCCATGTCACTCATACCTGCAACAAATACTCTCAGCTCACAATCTATCCTCGGACACACACTCAGATATATATAATTTGGCTTTTCTACACACATATTTCATAACCATAAACACGGGTTACATAAAATACATACTTTCAGTAGGATTCGAGCTCAAATTACAGACAGTCATAGATGTTATGGATAGACTAGTTTTATCGTCCTGATATTACATGATACAGTCCCCTCTCTCTATTACACCCGTAGGCTACACATAAATAAGAGAATTACGATATCATGGATAATTTCAAATCCACTATTCCCTCCTAGAATCATTAACTAGATGCTCAAAAGAGAAAATTACATAAAAATATACAACAAAACCAATCAAATATGCAAAAATCTCATCTTCTTGGCTACGCTACACCTTCTGGAAGGTTCACGAATTTCCACTTTGACTTGGGGTGTCTTTGCTTTTGCATCAGTTTGAGATGACAGATCTTGGTGAGATACATTATTTATTGGGTATTGAAGTCTAGTAGAAGGAAGATAGTATTTTCATGTCACAAGCCAAGTATACTTGATACATTCTGAATAAGTTCAAAATGTTGAGTTGCAAACTAGAGACAACTCCTTTGGAAGTCAGTTCGAAGTTATATGGACATGATGACTCAAAATTAGTTGATGTTACTTTGTATTTTCAATTGGTTGGAATTTAGATATACTTAACTATAACTCAACCAAATATATCTTTTGCAGTCAGTATGATATCAATATTTATGGCAAGACCCAACGAATTGCATTGAAAAGCGACTAAGAGGATTTTGAGATATTTATGTGGTACAATTGGCTATGGTTTAGTATACATATCTATAGAATATTTAAGGATGATTGGTTATACAACTTTAGATTGGGCTGGCTACATGGATGACAGGAAATTAACCTCGGGATATTCATTTAGCATGGGTTCAACAACAATTGATTGGAGTATTAAAAAGAACCTACAATTTCTCTCTCCAAAGAAGAGCAGAGTATAAAGCCACAACAACAACATCATGTGAAGCAGTGTGGTTAAGAAGAATTCTAAAGGATTTACATGAGTATCAAGACCAACCCACTCAATTGATATGTGGTAATCAAAGTGCTATTCAAATGACCAAAATTCCATTTTTTCACAAGAAGACCAACCATATTGATATTCAGTATCATTTTGTTTGAGATTTGGTACAAGAAGGTGTGATCGAGATTATAGACAACAGAATAGACGATTAGATAGCATATATATTCACCAAAGCATTATCAAAGGAAAAGTTCTGCAAATTCAGAGATGGTCTTGGAATATTTCCAAATGATCATTATGGGGGGGAGATGTTGGAATAATAATACACTTGGAAATATTCTAGRTTAATTGTTGTTAGTTGCTATATCTTGAAGGTCTAATTAGAGTTAKAGAAATATGCTTGAGAGATTGGTGGAGAGATTGTTGAGTGAATTAAGGAGTAATTGTTGAGAGATTATAGGAGATGGTTGACTCCTAAGAACTCTCCTCTCTATGTATAAATGTATGCTTTGGTAATGAAAACGTTTGAGTTGGGTGTGCATTATTGTTGAATTTAATTTCTCCATTAATTTGTTGGTGTATTTACTCAACAAGTATTCAAACCAACATGTAGGAACTTTGTAGGGGGTCTTTGGCCTTTCAATGGGATACATGCATAACATGAGTAGGTTTTGTGCTCTAGAAATGTGTGTTGATGTATAAACAAGGTTAATATGAAAGGTGACAACCTTAAGCCCTAATTGAACCTTCTTGAGCTCAAGCACCATGAACAACATGTAGAAACAATGACAGAATCCCTCTCCAAGGAGTCTTTGCAATGCACAAGACAAGATGAGATGATCCTAAAACTAGGCCTCCTTGGTATATATATAAGAGACCAAATATACAATTACAATTAAAGGGTCTAGTCAACAATACTATAAAACAATAGAATATAAAAACTCACTGATCTAGGGATTTACATGGGGCTTTATTCTTAACATGGGGCTTTGTCTAGGGCTTAAAATTTCCATTAAGATGTTTCAATCACCATAGAAAACACCTCAAATCCATAAAACATTGATCTCTTCAACATTTTTTTAGTATGACTGGTTTACCTAGGGGCATTATTATGTTTTCAGTAACACCGATGAGTATTTTCATTTTAACAATGCTTAGGTAAGTTTAATAAGGGCATTGGGAATTTCAAAAAGATTCTCAAGCTCAAATATAGTGAAAGATGCATTAAAACACCAAATAAGACCTTTGTATGGGATCTTTGGCCTCTAAGTGGGATATGACTACCATTAATTGGTTTTGAACGTAAGTGATGGGTCTAGGGGCCTATACTATGGTCGAAAAGGAAAGTAAGGGCCTTATGCAAGGAAATGAACCTTCTAAGCCTCACGCACTATGAACAAGGCCTCCAACCATGACATGTGCCCTCTCTATTGGGTCTTTGACACCGAAGTGGTATTCTGGGTGCCATTAGGTGATTTTGCACAAAGAGGATGGGACTAGTGGCCTTGACCATGCCCAATAAAGGAAACAGGTTCTAATGCTAAAGCTTTCCTCATGAGACGAACTTCCAATCTTTATGATCTAACTATTCTATGTTTTGGCTCTTTTCTTTATGATCTAACTATTCTATGTTTTGGCTCTTTTTGTGAGAGTCTGACTATATAAATATGCACAAAATCACAATTTTAAGTTGTTTAAATTGTAATTCTAATGCAGAAATGGATGCAGTGTTGAAAAACCCTGGGACACTTGAATTATACAGAATTAACCATTCAAATCTACAAATCCAACAATTTCTTGTGAAATTGTAAAGAATAAATATTCCAAAAAAATACCATAACTTAGAACACTTAAACTACAAACAACATTTTTACCTCCTTTAAAATAAATCTACATTAATTAAATATAAAATATTTTTATTATTTTATTAAAAATAATACTAAAGATGATTGCCTTTACCACTTCCTTTACCATATGAGTTATTTTGTTTAAAATAATAAAACCCTTTACCTTTATTATTTTATTAAAAACAAAACAGCCCATTACGGACTTTTACCAAATAAATTATTTTGTTAAAATAATAAAGCCCTTTACCCTTATTATTTAATTAAAAATAATAAAACCCATTACCTTGTATGTGTTGTCATTGAATAGGGAAATTATTTCCTTAAGAATTTTATAAGTTGCATGGAGTTTGAAGCCAAGAATTTGTCATTGCAAAAAGAAGAATTTGTCATGGGTAAGCGTGAGGAATTCAAATGAGTAGTCTGAATGTTTTTTTGGTTATTTTTTTTGTTTGATTTTGTTTGAAATTTGGTGATGAATAGTTGGATCTGTAGATTTGAGTGACTAAGTTTATATAATTAGAGTATTTTAAGGGTTTTTTAATACTTTGAATCTATTTATACATTCAGAAAAACAATTTAAACAACAGAAAATAAAGATTTTGTCCAAAATTATATAGCCGAACCATTAAAAAATGTCTTTATAAAAAAGAATTTGTCATGGGCCAACCGGTTGTTATCTCTAACTAAAACATGCAAACATTTAATTCATGTCAAAATGGTGGAATGGAAAAGACATGGCCGCACAAATAAACTGATTTCTTCATGTTTAAATATAGGCCACAAAAGTCATGATTGTTAACAAAATAGTCATCAATTTGGCCTTCCGCTGGACGAAATCTCCGATGGCTGTCAAATTTTAAAGTTATAGTGACAATTTCAAGAGTAAGTTAATTTGGGAATAAACAGATTTGTTTTTTAGGCAAAAAAATTGAACTTGAATCCAGTCAAATTTTCAAGGTAGATTGAGTTTCGCATAGATCAAAATTTCATACATTTCAAAACTTTACTTTATAAGTTTTTCCCTATTTTAAACCATTTCAAATGCCAAAAAATCAATCAAAATTCTGGATTGATCTGAAATTTAAAATCCCACAGCTGAAAAACCTACCCAAATTGCTCCGAAATTAGTACACTCCACAATTCAATGTTATGATCTTCCTTAATAAAAAAAATATAAATAAACTATTTTTAAAAAGGATTTATTACTTCGTCAAATAGCTAGAACAAACCAGCCGTTCAAAATCACAAAGAATATTTCCGTTTCAAACTGCTCATATATATTTTTAATTAATAATGACGCACAATTCGCTCTCAGGGCAAATCAAGTTTCAAGGGATAAATCTCTGACTGCCCCATGACGTGGAAATTGTCATCCGATAAAGTTTTGCCTGAACGATTCATTGAAAGGTTGACACCTCTGCCGCGAAGAAGACATTTAAAAAGAGTAGATGGCAGATAGGACGGATGCCCGCCGCCTGCAACGTGTTATTGCACTGCAGACTCTTTCAATTCCCGCCCAATGCCGCTTACTTTTATATGTAAGGCTTCCAAGGTCCCACGTCTTGACTTGCTTGTACCAGAAAGAGTTGAGACATTCTGTGTATCTGTAGCTATATAGCCAATCTGGTTATCTCCTGCTATATGATACTCTTCTAAGCAGGAAGAACAGTTCTTCGTAGCATCCGAACTACAATCCTTCTCTCCTTTGAGACATTCTGTGTATCTGTAGCTATATAGCCAATCTGGTTATCTCCTGCTATATGATACTCTTCTAAGCAGGAAGAACAGTTCTTCGTAGAATCCGAACTACAATCCTTCTCTCCTCTCGTCTTTACACCACAGTTGTGTTCACAGTTCGAATCTCCGGGCCACCTCTCAATAATGGACTCTCAGACGCCCAGAAAACGTGGCCGTGAGCCCGAGGCTCTGCAGGACTCCATTGATGTCCCGGAGCCGAAACGATTCCACGGCGAAGAAACAGATCGGTTTCTTCAACTACTGCAATTAGTCAAAAGCGTTGCAGACGAAGAAGAAGAGGAATACGCTCCCAGTGATGAGCTCGTTAGCGGAGTCATGAGAAAACTGGAGGAAGAGATTGTTGCCACACGTTCCACTTCTATTCTACCATCCTACAGTGGGGATAATGCGGCGGCGTCCGATATTAATAGAGACCATGAAGGCCAAACCCTAGATTCGGACGCGGGGGTTTATCTTTCTTATCTCCTGAATGCTTCTGACGACGAGCTCGGCATTCCTCCGAGCTCCGCTCTGGACTTGAAGGACGAAGTCTATCTATGTCAGAAGGAAACGTCCGCGGGTTTGTCGGTGAACCCGGATCTTAAATCCCTTGGTGAAAATTGGCAGTTCGAGGATGACTTTGAAAACTATCAGCAGTTAATGAGCCTAGGCATGGGTTTTTACGAAGATGCCTCGAATGAGAGCCAACTGCAGGATTATATGAACAAAGATTTTATAAGCCCGGGCATGTTATTTGACGACGATTTTTCTGAGACATGGAGACCGGAAACTGCGTGTGACATCTAACCTTTGCAAGGGCTCATTAAGACCGTCTAGCTTGTAATTGTATCTCGTGAAGGGCGGTTATAGTTGTATAGGGCAGTTAGAACTGTAGCATACAAACTTTGAATGTTTTAACATGGAAAACTTTCTTCAAATATGCAGCATAATTTGAGCGTTTGTTGTAATTTGCCTCTTTGTCGCGGCTGTTGTAGTCACTGATGTGTTAAAGTTCAATGATTGTTGTAATTTGCGTTCTGCTCCCCGCTGTTATAGTTAATGATGTGTTTGAGTTCAATTATATGGCTCAATTTCTCAGTTCTGAGATAACGCGTCTCTAGACTGGACTAACTGATAAATCTCTGCATACTCTTCGACTTTTTATTAAGTTTTTTGAAGTTATATATGATCATGAACTTACAACCAAAATAAATTCAAAACATAACTTCTCAAAATTTTGAGATTATGCAATATGTGCTATATTATTTGGATGTTAAATAATATGTGATATTATTGCTATATGTGGATCATAAAGATTGTGCTATATTATTTAGATGTTAAATAATATGTGATATTATTGATATATTTGGATCATAAAGATTGGAAATTTGTTCACCTTAAATACATAGATAGACTGATAACAATAGGATTCAAATATAATTTGAGGTATTTTTACTTTTTATTGCTAAGAAACTACTTTTGCATGACTGCCTAATAGATTGCTATGAAACCCCATATTATAAGCTTTATATGATCATAGTATACGTTCGTCTGTCTCTGCATGCTCGGGTGTAAGCTTTATACGATCATAGTATACGTTCGTCTATGTCTCTGCATGCTCGGGTGTGGGTTGTTGTATTCAAAGTAACTTTGACCCAATGGCTTACACTCCACTCCGGTATAAATGTTTGAGTTGTTGGATTCAAAATAACTTTTTACCTAATGACCTACACTCTTTAGGATGTAGAGAATTAAATGTTTTACAACATGGTTTTTATTAATCCTCTATTTTTATTAATCCTCTATTTCATGGTTCTTATCTACCAAATGGGGCCATGAAATGGAGGATTAATAAGAACCCTGTTGCAAAACATTTAATTCTCTACACTCTAGAAAGTGTAGACCATTGGGTAAAAAGTTATTTTGAATCCAACAACTCAAACATTTAATTCTGTGCATAACCTGTTCTTATTAATCCTCCATTTCATGGCCCCTATCTGCCAACTGGGGTTATGAAATGGAGGATTAATAAAAACCATGTTGTAAAACATTTAATTCTCTACACCCTAGAGTGTGTAGGCCATTGAGTAAAAAGTTATTTTAAATTCAACAACTTAAACATACATTTAATTCTTTACACCCTAGAGAGTGTAAGCCATTGAGTAAAAAGTTATTTTGAATCCAACAACTTAAACATTTAATTTTCTGCATAACTTGTTCTTATTCTTATTAACCCTCCATTTCATGGCCCCTATCTGCCAACTAGGGCTATGAAATGGAGGATTAATAAGAACCCGGTTGCAAATTATTTAATTCTCTACACCCTAAAGAGTGTAGGCCATTGGATAAAAAGTTATTTTGAATCCAACAACTCAAGCATTTAATTCTTTGCATAACTTATGTGCCAACTTTGAAGAAAGCAGTTAAGTGATCAAGATTGATTGAAGAAAGCATTTTAAGTGACCAAGATTGATTGAAAAAACAATATGTAATAATGATCAAAAAGTTTAATGGAAAATGTTACATTTTAAGTGATCAAGATTGATTGAAAAAACAATATGTAATCATGATCAAAAAGTTCAATGGAAAATGTTTATAATACATGAGATGCACATGTTATGTTATTTAGTGATATTAGATTAATATTTGTACATATTATTCAGTAACATTAGATTAATATATGTACATATTATGTTATGTTAAGTAAAAATGATCGAAAAGTTCAATGGAAAATGTTAATAATACATGAGATGTACATGTTCTGTTATTTAGTGATATTATATTAATATATTTACATATTATGTTATGTTACTTGTTATGTTATGTTATTTAGTTATATTGGATGTCATCATTGAAGTATGTTTTATGAGTTTTTGTAAGAATAAGATTATAATATTTAATTTATGGTTCAATTTATAGTTGATTATTTATTATTTTGTCTTTAATTATAAATTTGTAACAGAATTTACAGTTATCATCATTCCACTACTCAATCTTTGTTATCCGATTATTCTAATCTTCAACCTTTCTTATCTCCTAATATATTTTAGGAGTTTCCTCCTGTGTATTTACCCCAACCAAACTATCTCTATAACTAGCATAGATGGTTGTGTATACCACTTCAGAGTAGTCCATACATGAATGGAGTTCCATTGTTTCCTTCTCCATCTCCCACTAGTTGTGATCTCTTTAACAATAATCTAGATCATGATTCAATCTAGCCTACCATGAAGCTGGTGGAGTTGGATGCATCCATGCTAAATGAAAATTGGAGTTGGATGCATGCATAATGAATGCAATCTTGGTACCATGAAGCATTGGAGTTGGATGCATGCATAGTGAATGCATGCATAATGAATGCAATCTTGGTACCATGAAGCATTGGAGTTGGATGCATGCATAGTGAATGCAAATTAGAGCTTAACCACTCCAATGACATATACATGTATACCATGTGAGAGGATTACTCAACTTTTTCAGATGAGTCTAATTTTGGCCTTTTTTAAAACACTAGCATGAACCAAAAATTCAAATAAAAGTAAAAAATAATAATAATAATAATTACAAAATCTACACAAAATAGACTAAGTCACTATGAATATTAATAAAATAGAATAAAGCTAAAATTAAATGAATATTGTATAAAACCAAAATAGTGGCAGCATAGTCAAATATCATCCTATTTTATAATATGAGGAAATAATCGCATAGTCATTATTCTTATGTTAAAAAAAAAAAAAAATAATAACAATCTCATAAGTAGATGATTACATTATCCGATTGTGTTAAAGAGTTAAAAAAATAATAACAATCTCACAAGTGGATGATTACATTATCCAATTGTGTTAAAGAGTTAAAAAGATAATAACAATCTCATAAGTGGATGATTACTTGAGCTTACATTTCTATTTAAGCATATAAACTCTTCATTGTATAGTAATATGTTAACCTTTGTAACTATTAAGTTTATTAATTATGTGTGATGATCTTCACTTAGGTGTCATAAGAAAAAAAATTCATTAATTTTATCATTTCTTTTACATAATTGTTATATTTTTCATAAATAATTTAACATACAACCTTCTAATTTCATAAGTTAATTTAACACATCTCCTTTCAATTTTATTGAATATTTATTTTATAGAATAAACAATAATTGGTTGATTATTTATTTAAGATAAATTTGTTGCCTTATATTATAACAAAAGGTTGTCATTATTTGTTGGTTTTAGTATAATTTTTATTGCTATCATGAATATATTTTAAGTAATTTTGATAAGTAATGTCACACCACTTCACATGCAACACTAGTTTTAGGAACATACACTGACGCAATTTGGCATATACATCTTGAAGATGCTCACATGCAATGTTATAATTCAAACTTATGCATGAATTCAAATCTATGAACCAAAAATTATTATGCAAGGACCTCACCACTGTGCACTTGTTTTGAATTAGATAGGGAACTTGTGTATTTATTAAGAGAAATATTAAACAAATGTATGAGGGTGAGTGCAATATAATGATGGTCTCTCATGACACGTTAGTGGCAATGAAAACCTATGGTGTAAGAAGATGAAACTTAGGAAATTGAATTAGATTTCCGAATATCCAACTTTTATTCATAGACGTTGTGAATAACTAGGTCAAGTTTGATTTTTTCTAACAATGGTATCTTATTTTTCCAACAAAATATAAGGTATATGATTTTGTTCGTGGAAGTGTTGAGTATCTTAATGATGGAATTTCGTTCCAAAAACTTGAATACCTGTAGGGTCTTAACATGATCAAAACAATTTTTATTTTTTTAGATCATAGGTATAAGTCTCCTCTAGTGCCACATAGAACTCATTTCATAAATGGTTAAGCCAAGAAAAAATTGTAATAGAAATAAGAGAGGTATGTATTCTAGGATTTTGATATAGTTGAAGAAAAAAATATATTAAACAATAGTAAAAAATATTTATGTGTAAAAGACGTCTTCAGGCAAGACGTC
>JASDQU010202425.1:2893-14677 GCA_032191745.1 Picea mariana | reverse complement strand
CTCCAGGTGGAATATTCTCTCCTAAAATATAGGAGACTGGATAATGACTAATTATGACTAATAAACAAATAAAAACCTTAGGAAAAAGAAATCCTAGGTGTGTGTGAAGTAACTCCAACACTTTCACTATGCAATGTTTTACCTTATATTGTAGGTTTAACATTATTATCTCAATGCATGAAAATATTGAAATAATTGGAATTAAATAAAAAAAATTGAGTGAATAACACATCATCCACACAATGAACATAGTATGTACCCTAGGAAAATCAAATATGAGAAAACCCAACTAGAATGTGAGGCCTATGCTTTTCTCTTTTATTCTTAGTTATGAAATGTGAAGACAAAGAAAGGGGAACTGATCACTATGGAGTTTCCATGGGAACTGTGTCTAGTATGGCTACTAGGATCTTCTACTTCCTCTATTATGCTTCAATATCCCACTCACAGATGCTCTGCTCAACCATGGAGCAATAAACAATAACATAAGAATGGACCCCTTTTGATCCTAGCAGCTCGATATTTAACATAGCCTAATAGTCGTCTAGGGTTAAGATTAGGGCTTTTGCATGCCTCAACCACTAATTAATGTTAGGGTTTTGGACCGTCTAGAATATGCTTGAAAGTCCACATGTGACTAGATCTATGTGTCTGAGTAATGTGAGTTGACATGGTATCCACTAAGTATGATACAGATGGATTTCGGTGGCCTACCACCTATTCCAACTGGTTCATTTTGGCAGTTTTCCACTTTGGAATTTTTTTCCCAGTTTTCAGGTCCCTGACTTCTGGGGCCATTTTGAGGCCCTAAACAATGTTTTTAGGGCTCTCCACAATCATATAATAGAGAAAATTGGATTTTGATGGAAACATGTGTAGTCCTCGGATAGAACTTTCCAAGGGGCTATTGTGCGCCTAAAACGAAGATCGTATGCAAAAGTTACAACCTCGAGAAGTTGATGTACTAGCTTACCCCAACGGGGCCCATATGAATTTTGGCGCTTCATCTCCTAGGGTTAGGTTTTTTGATGTCTATGGTTTTGGCATTCATACTTATTGTAAAAAGGCCTTCAGAGCCTCATTGTAATCATCTTCTTGCGAATGAGTGCAGTTGTCACATCTCTTCTCATAGATAAGCCGCCACCATTCTAGAAAGCTTGTTTTCCAATGCATTTTACAGTTTCAACTTATTTCCTTATTGAATATAAACCAATTTTAATGTATCCCTGTTATTCTATGTTAAACATATTTTAATAATATGTATTCATTTAATTTTTCTCATCAAATCTGGATCAGTGGTATCAAAGCGGTCTGCTTCTTGTCACTCTTAATGCATGTCCCCAACGAGGCCAGGGTACAAAGAATTGGGTCTCGATCTTGTTTCTCTTGAGGACAAAAGATCTCGCATGCCCAAGCTACCTCTCATGGAAAAGAAAAGAAAGAAAGATGAAGAGACATGCAATCCTTTCAAAATATTGCTTGAGGAATCCCTCACGCAACAAAGGAACGAGATGATGGATAGTTTTGCACAAATCCTTCGGCGACTACCGACAGGCGATGCATCTTCCTCGAGCAAAGGAGCCGCCCCTTTCAAGGTACAAATAAACTTTGATATTCCTATATTTGAAGGTCACATAGACACAGATGTTGTAGAAAAATGGTTGAATCTACTAGAAGGGTATTTTTCTGTCCATAACTTTTAGAATAGAGAAAAGATTACTTTTGAGCTCCTCAAAGCCATTCCCAATGTCAAAGATTGGTGGGAAAATTTCTGTGAGCAAAAGGAAACAAAGGAACCCTCATTATTTACAGTCGCCGCCACCTGGGAATCCTTCAAGGATGCTATTATGGAACAATACTATCCCGTCGAAAGTTATGATGAGTTGTACACAAAATGGACCACACTACAGAAAGAAAGAGACCAAGTAGTGCCGGAGTTCACAAATATCTTCCATACCTTGTGCACCAAGCTGGGTATCAAAGATTCAGAGAGACATCTAGTGCTCAAGTATCATGGTGCTCTGCTTAGATACATCCAGAATGAAATGGAATTTCTTGACATCTCGTCCTTAGGCGCAACCTATCAATATGCCATCAAAATCGAGCATAAGCTCAAACAATAGACGTGACAATTTGGGCATGGGAACCCCTCACAACAAAATCTAGGAAAGGGTGGCCCCAACCCACAGAAAAAAGGACAGAGCAAAGATGGACTGTATCAGGAAAACCAGTCCAAGCCGTAAGAAAAGAAGGACACAAGAAAGACAAATAAAGATATCAGGAAGTGGTGCGACTTCCATAAGATCCCTTGGCATAACACTGCTGATTGCCGCTTAAAGTAGTTGCTGGTGGCCGAAGTGAAAGCCTCTGAATTAGATGCGAGTTCCAAATCTGAATCATAACTAGAAAGGGGAAGACAGATCATAGATGCGGAACCCATTGCCACAATTGCTACCACCAAGCTCTAGCCTGGTGAACTAGACGAGCCAGAAGAAGGTGAACACATTTTCCATTCACAGATGTGGGTGAAAGGCACCCCACTACACTTCATCGTTGATAGTGGTAGCCAACAAAACCACACCCGCAACCCTACACCATTAGATGCCTCCGCCAAGGAAGCTATCTCCACATTAGCCAACAATGTCGACTGTCATACAACATCAATCCCTTCAAAGATGAGGTATTGTGTGATTTTGCTCCTCTCGAACTTTGTAATGTTCATTTGGGCCAACCTTATTTATGGAAACGTCATGATGTATATGAGTCTAGGTCTCATAGTGTTATTATTACTTTAAACAGGGAATTCTACAAGATACCCAATGTAGTCCCACCTAGTGCTATTTCCTTGATCTTTGCCAAGCAATGCAAGAAGGTCATCTCTCAAACCAAGAAATTTTTCTTCTTCGTGATTCACTCTCAAAGTGAGTGAAAGATCACAACCACATCTAGGGCCTCCGCGACCGATCGCTCCACACAACATAAGTAAGTGGATAAGGTCATGGAAAAATAATCAGATATCTTCTCCTCTTCTACCAGGGTACCTCTGCACTGCTAGGTCAAGCATCCCATCGATCTGACCCTTGACACACCGCTACCCAATGGGCTATTCTACCGCCACTCTCTGTTATAAAATGAGGAGATCAAGAGGAAGATCCAAGAACTGCTCCACAAGGGGCACATCCATCCCAACTCATTGCCTTGTGGGAGTCCAATTGTCCTGGTGCAGAAGAAAGATCAGACCTGGTGACTCTGTATTGATTACCGGGTCTTGAATAAAATCACAGTCCGAAACCAGTACCCAATTCCCCAAATCGACGAACTCCTTGATCAGCTCATGGGGGCCAAATACTTCAGTAAGATTGATCTGAAGTCTAGCTACCACCAGGTCCCAATAGAAAAGACATATGTATGGAAGATCGTCTTCAAGTCAAAAGAAGGTCTTTTTGAATGGATGGTCATGCCATTTGGTTTGACAAATGTTCCAACAACTTTTATGAGGATGATGAACGATATCCTGTGAACTTTCATGAATAATTTTGTAGTGGTGTATCTGGATGACATCCTCATCTACAACAAGACATGGGCGAAACACTTGCGACATATTCAGCAGGTTTTGCACACCCTGCGACAACACAAGCTATATGCAAACTTGGAAAAATGCTCCTTCGACATGGACATGGTCCATTACTCAGGATACATTGTTGATCAACATGGTGTGCATGTGGATCCATCCAAGATCTAGGTCATCCGTGACTAGCCAACCCCGACCACACTCACTGAGCTTTAGAGCTTCTTGGGCCTCGCCAATTTCTATCGCAAGTTTGTGTTGGGATTCTCTAATATCGCATGGGCCCTTAGCCAAATAAACAGGGCTGGTGGTAAGAAACAATTTGTGTGGGTCATTTACCAACAAAAAGACTTCGATGATTTGAAGTAGTGCTTGTTCTCATCCTAGTACTTTCATTACCAGACCTGCAACATCCCTTTGAGATCGAGACAAATGCTTTAGACTATGCCATGGGCGCCGTTCTCACTCAACATGACCACCCTATGGCATATCACAGTGAGACAATATCAGATGTTGTCCGTAAGTACCCTACTTACGACAAAGAAATGTACTCCATTGTGCAATCCTGTCGCCAGTGGAGACATTACATTCTCGGGAAGGAGACAATCATCCACATTGATCATAAGGCACTATAGTTCATGCAGACCCAAGGCAAATTGCAGAATGACCGCCATCAGAAGTGGTCCACGTACTTACAACAGTTCCACCTCAACATCAAGTATAAAACATGAAGTACCAACCGAGTTGCTTATTTCCTCAACTGACCTCCAGTTGCGACACTCACCATGGTGCTAGAATCTTGTGGCCACGAGACCTCCGGATGGCCCCACCTTTATGAGATAGACCCTGACTTCTCCACTACCTACCAAATGTTGGGCGCAAACTCATTGGTCACTAATTTCCATCTTCAGGACGAGCTATTGTGTCGTCTGGGCCATCTTTGCGTTCCATCAAGCGAGAGCGCAAATATGATTTGGGAATCTCACTAAAGTCAGGTGGCAAAACACTTTGGCATGAAAAAGACAATGGAAATGCTGCAGAAACATTTCTACTGGATGAAACTTCGATAGTATGTTGGAAAGTATACTAGGTCCTGCACCTCCTGTGCTATTGCCAAATCAACCACTAAAAAACATGGCCTGTACACCCCTCCGCCTACTCCTGACAGGCCATGGGAATCCATCTCAATGGAATACATGTTGGGCCTTCTATCCACCAAGAGCGGAAATGATTGTGTTTTAGTGGTTGTTGATCACTTTTCCAAGATGGCGATTCTGGTCACCTGAAAGAAGAGCATCACAACATAGGCCACTACCAATATCTTCTTTGAAAGAGTATGGGTACATTTTTGGATCCCACAAACCATTTTCTCAGATCGAGACAGTCGGTTCCTCAACACATTCTGGTCGAGCCTCTAGTCATTGCTGGATACCAAGCTCACCAAATCCACTACCTTCCACCCCCAGACAGAAGGCCAAACTGAGGTCATCAATCGAATGATCGTGCATATCCCGTGCATGTACAATTCCAAGAACCCCCGCAGATGGGATGAGAGTCTTCCCTATGTCCATCATAACTACAACTGAGCCCTACATAGTTCAACTAGCCACAACCCCTTTCAGGTGGGGTTGGTATTCCAACCATTGAGCCCCATGGATGTTGCACTACCCTTAGAGACCACCTCGACTGACTCATCCCCTGCTCCACCTGAAGTTGAAAAAGCCACCCAGTTCATTGAGAAGATCCAACACATCTGCTAATAGGTTCAAGATATTTTATAGAAGTCCAATGCCAAGTACAAGAAGTGCCATGATCAACACCAGGTGCCACATAAGTTTCAGGTGTGCGACAAAGTGTGGTAGCACTTGCAGAAATAATGCTTTACAGGGCCCCATTGGAAGCTTTGCCCACTCCATTATGGGTCGTATACCATCACCAAGGCTGTGGGTGACAATGATTTTGAGTTCAAAATTCCTCCTTTCCTTGGCGTGCATCCAATATTCAACATGGCTCTACTTCGGCCACATTTCCCACCATTATTGGACACCTCTGAGATAACAGAGAAGTTGACACCAACAGAGCTCAAACCTGACTGCATGCAACAAGAATCCAATGATCATATTCTGGACACATAGGTCAAGGGCACCAGACAACAAAGGATCCATATTTATCGAGTTGTCAAAGCAGGACAACTCCTGCACCAAGGCAAGTTGCTCACCTGGGGCCAAATTCAACAGAAATTTCCTCATCTGATGGGGGAACTCAATGCAATGGATACCATTGATTCTTAAGGGGGGAGGATTGATATATATGGATTCCAGTGGCCTCCCACCTATTCCAACTGGTTCATTTTGGTAGTTTTCCAGTTTGGCAATTTTTTCCTAGTTTTCAGGTCCCTGACTTTGAGGGCCGTTTTGAGTCCCTAAACAACGTTTTTAGGGCTCACGACAATTAGATAGTGTAAATAGTTAGATTTTTATGATAACATGTTTATTCCTCAGATGTACCTTTCCAACAGGCTATCGTGCGCCTAAAACGGAGATCGTATGCAAAAGTTACGACCTCAGGAAGTTGATGTACTAGCTTACCCCAACGGGGCCCACATGACTTTTGGCGCTTCATCTCCTAGGGTTAGGTTTTTGGATGTCTAGGGTTTTGGAATTAATTCTTATTGTAAAAATTCCTTCAGAGCCTCATTGTAATCATCTTCTTGCGAATGAACACAACTGTCACATCTCTTCTCAGAGATAAGCCACCACCATTCCAGCAAGTTTGTTTTCCGCTGCATTTTACAGCTTCAACTTATTTCCTTATTGAATAGAAACTCGTTTTAGTATATCTCTGTTGTATTGTGTTAAACATATTTTAATAATTTGTATTTATTTCGTTCTGATCATAAAATACAGATGAAAGTATCATGGTGGTCGCAATGATAGGTCAACTTGCAGGAGGAATAAATTTTGCATATGATCTCTGTTTGAGGTGATCTTAACACCCTGGGAAGATTTCAATGTGTAGAACAATATCGAAAGGATATATCTCTGTTAGTAAAATTTTGATCCCCAAAACAATCGTTTAAGGTCTCAACGGGCTCATGAATTTTATGGATCCCAAATCACCAAAGAAACATCTACCCCTAAAATGGGCCCTACAAGTCAGTAACTTCAATGTTTCCAGCCAAAAAATACCAAAATAAATGAAAAATTATATGATGATCCATTTTGGATCATCAAAACACATTGATCTATAAAAAAAAGGATCTTTTATCTTAAGCAAAAGAGGTTCTTGAAATATTATAAGAACGATAAGAAGAGATTCAACATCTTATTTAGGTTATCTACTTATCGATTACACTGTAACAATATACATAATGTTAATGTGAAATACATAAAGGATATGTCATTATGGTTGAGTAAGTTTGTATTTAAGAAAATATCAAAGAAATATCAACTAGAAGTAATATGTAAAGTACATACACAACTTTAAACAATGTTTTACAAGATACCATCACATCAACTCAAGACTAACTTTTAAACTAATAAACTTTAATATGTATAGAAAAATAATAATTAATAAATGACTAGGCATGATTTAGGTTTTTTGTTTTAACAACTGGAGCTACAAAGGGAAACAAGTCCCTGCCAATTTTGTAGAGAAGATGGAGCACAACTCAGTCAATTTACCCAGAAGAAGGAGAAGCAAAGGTAGATCCAATAGTATTATTAGTAGGAGAAAAGTAACCAATAGTAGATTGAGATCGAGGCATTGACCTTGAACTAGTTTACCCAGAACCAATAACATATTCTTCAGTTTCAGATCCTCCAACAAAGAAGCACAGGGAAGGGTAGGGCAGGGCAGAGCCAATTAATATTTTTGAGTAATTTGATTAAGAGTGTTGGTTTTTCCTTAGTGATAACGACCTCAACATTCTTATCTTAATGATTGTTTAGTATGGAGTTGATTTGATTTGTTTTCTCCTTTATTATAACATTATTGATTGTTGGTTAGGTAGTTAGTTTCAGAGTTTGATAGTCAAGCTATTTCATTACTATGTTAAAACACACAATTATCAATGGATTAAGGAATCTATGTGCATTGAGCTCTATGCGCTTATAAAAACACAAGATAATGACTTTCAAATGACCTGTTTTATTTTACACATATTTCAATGAGTTGTTTATTTCATTAGTTATTTATTAGATGCTAGATCAAAGCTCGTAGAATTAAATAAATGGTCACATGTGTAAAATTTTAATGATCCTACCAAACTACAATATTGTTTAAACTTAGTTTTTATTTCCGTTCATCAAAATAAAATGATTTTATATTACATACACTATGAACAATGTGTTGTTAGAAAACAGGATCGCGGAGCAATAAAATAAAACAAATGTGGAAATGAAACACAAAAGATACACAATACAATAGAGACACAGATATATGTGGTTCACCCAGTGTGGGCTACGTCCACCAGAGAAATTGCCAACTCCTTCCTCTTTATTATCCAACAAAATGAAGGGATACAACCTACAACTCAACCACTATAACTTCCTCTTCTCTCTCTCACAGTCTCCTCTCTCAGAATACAATATTCACACGCATACATAGCCGCAATACAATTCCCTCATAAAAGAGGGTTGCCTTCTAGGGAAAAAAACCATAACATAACTTCTACCCTTAGATATGCGACCTTATAATGAACGATCCATATTTACTACGAAATTACAATATTTGAATTAAAAAAAACAAAAAATTCGATGAATTGTGTATCCTGCAGTTTCTTTGACTTGCATATAATAAAAAAGATAATTAGGCTCCACAACCAATACAGTGATGGTTTTTCTTTGGATGTGGAATTTATAGTTCGCTATCTCATTTGAAGAATTTTAAAATAAAAAATGCAAAATTGCAGTTAACATGGTTAACTAGGATACAAACTAGGCTTGCAACTTGATCAATTGGATGCACTATGTATTTCACAAGAAACAAAGTGATCTCATTCCATACACAAAGTAGTTTCGTTCCATACCTTGGAACCCACATTCACCTAGGCTTGCAACTTGATCAATTGGATGCACTATGTATTGCACAAGAAATAAAGTGATCTTGTTCCATACACAAAGTGATCTCGTTCCATACCTTGGAAGCCACATTCACCTAGGCTTGCAACTTGATCAATTGGATGCACTATGTATTGCACATGAAATAAAGTGATCTTGTTCCATACAAAAAGTGATCTCGTTCCATACCTTGGAACCCACATTCACCTAGTATAAAAAAGACAGTGGCAGGGACTTGTTATAGGACGAGAGAGTAATGAGTGGGTGGTTTTGGATAGAGAATCATTGAATATTTCATTGCTGCAATAACAATGATATAGGTGGTGGACTTTGCATGATCTCAAAAAAAGAGTTGTGTATGTGGATAAAGAATCACTGAATAGGTCATTGTTACTGCAACAATGAGATATGTGGTGGACTCAACATGATCTAAAAGAAAGAGTTGTATACATGTCTATTGATATGACAATTGCATGGATTTTGAGTGAAGTAAGGCTCAACTTACCCATACATATGGAAGTGAGTAATAGATGGCTGGCTAGATGACAACTGCTTGGTCTTACTAGAATGCATAGGGATATGTTTTAGCATGCAATGCTACCTACATGTAAAGGCACATGTAGAAACTTAGCAATGGAACAAGCCTATATAAATTGATTGTGCAACAACGATGGAACATAGACTTGGGAATCAATGGACTGTTTTCCTATTAAGAGTTTGATATTTTTTTATCATAGTTTTTATATTAAACCTAATCGTGTGGATATTAATTACATATTTTATATTAAACCTAATCTTATGGATATTAATTACTTATTTTATATTAAACCTAATTTTGTCGATTTAAGGGTGGATCACTACTTTAATAGTATGCAAGAATACTTCCTTGTTAGTCCCTACCCTCTCGCTAGAGACTATAGTAATTGATTTTTCATCTTCCTATTAGTTTGGAACGAAGTATTACTTTTTAACCTAAAGTTTCATATGAATTATATGGTTTAAGTTGAAATTTCATCCACTTATCCTAAGTTTTGAGTTTGTTCTCTTATTTGGCCTCTTCCCGAGGAAAAGCTGGACAATATCTTACTCTATTTTTCTTTGGACTCACACATTTAAGTAGTGTTTTTCCTTGATAAAAGTAATGCTAGAAATTATTCTAGCATTACTATTTCACATTAAATGTTTGTTGCGATAAATAGTTCATAGCACCTGTTTCATTTGTTATTTATTGCTTTGATCTACCATTGGTGTATTGCTTTCATCTGCCACTGCCACTGCCACCTACACCAGCATGCAAACCAACACCGCCATGCAAACGTTTTGCTTCTCCATTCTTTAAAAAATCACCTGGTCTGTCTGTGAAGCAGACTGTGCCTCTACTGTAATGGTGCATCGTCTGTTACCTATGCCTCTGTTGTAATCAGGCTGTTACCTAGGACTCTGTTGTAATGGTGCACCACCTTTTTTCTTCAGCCTCCATAATCTCCCAAACTTGAATGGTGTAGCCTCCATAATTTCCAAAATTTCTTTCAGACTTGCTGGGGTAACTTCCAAAATTTCCAAAATTTCTCCCAAAATTGTTAACACACGTGTTAGCTACAATAGAAAGACAATCCCTCCTCCCATCTGTTCAAGACGTTCTGCTATATGAATCATCGGTTAAAAGATAGGACAATTTTCATTGGTAAGTTAGCTATATGGTAAATCAATCAATTATTTTTAAATTTATTATCTCCTTTTATAATCATAGTTTTTTGGAACAAAATTAACAGGTAATAGAGAAATATTTGAATGACTTACAGTTGTTGTTGATCAATTTTGTTGAGGTAGTCGAGTCACAGAGGTAAGAAAGATATGATGAATAATTGAAGGTGATACTTCACAAAGGCAGTGAAGCAGATAAGTGATAGCTTAGAGAAGCTTGTCATTTGGGTCAACACAAACATGGGCCTAAAACGGGGCTTCAAAAGAAAAGGAAACCCCCCTAATTTTCCCGGGTTGGTCCTGAAAGGCCTTACCGCCAGCCCTGCTTAGATTCAGGTCTTAGAGTTTCTTTTTCCATTTTACCTTCCTTTCTCAGCGTTGGGTATCTCCTTACCATGAGCCTTCTTTTCCAGCACACAACATTTTGTACAACTTTTGTAGTTTGCCTTCCATGAGCCTCCTTTTCCAGCACACAACATAATTCAAATAGCTATATAAACAGGACAAAAAAGTTGGCAGGTTCAACAAAAACATGTTCCTCTATCCGCAGAGACTTGCTGCTTTGCAACTCTCCTTGTTTCTTATTATCTAATGTTAATAGTTTGATTAAAATCTCAATAATCTAATACAAAGTTACTTTTGAAATAAGATAAAATATCGATATGTGTAACATGGAATTCATTTTAGAAATAAGTGTGACTCTCAGAAGAAAACACTACGAGAAAGAACGAAATAAACTTTAAGATTATAATGACTTACAAAAGCAGCATGAGAAGAAATTTCAATAGTTAACCGAAACTTATATTACTGTTTTCCTATTAAGAGATTGTTTTTATTATTATCATAGTTAGTGTTTTTAAAGCTCAATAATCTTTCAAGCACCCCACACATATATATATATATATATATATATATATATATAATAGTTATAAAACATTTTATATATAATATTGAATAACTATCAATAAATTTTATGAACTCAATTGTGTTGTGGCATGCCACATATCTTTAATTTACTTATAATTAATTAATTAATAATAATTAATTACATACTTTATATTAAATATAATTATATATATATAATAGTAATAAAACATTTTATATATAATATTGAATAACTATCTTTTATGAACTCAATTGTGTTGTGGCATGATACATATCTTTAATTTACATATAATTTATTAATTAACAATAATTAATTACATATTTTAAACATAATTTTGTTGATTTAAGTGCAGATCACTATTTTAATAACATGTGAGAATATTGCCTTGTATTTTATTATTCGATGTTAATAGTTTGATTGAAATCTTAATAATCTAGTGCAAAGTCACTTTTCAAATATCCACATGCATAACATGGAATTTCAAAAATAAGAAGAGCACATTATTCCACATGGATTTAAGATAGTTGTGCAATTTGGCTACTCCAACATCCATTATCTAATCTAAC
>JASDQU010202424.1:5764-19077 GCA_032191745.1 Picea mariana | reverse complement strand
TAGAAGACAAAACGAAAAAACTCCAAGAAACTTCCATATCGGAGGGCTATACGGAGGACCGGAAAAAGGAAGAGATCCAAATGACCTAGGAATGGGAAGCTCAATGCCAGCAGGAAGAAACACTTTGTCAAAAAAATTCTCGTATCAAATGGCTAAGGGAAGGAGAGAGAAACACCAAGTTTTTTCATAGAACAACAATGGCCAGAAGAGCCCATAACAAAATCCTAAAGATCAAGGTCCAGGATGGAATAGAGAGAGAGTCATATAAGGAGATCAAAACTACTTTGGTAAACCACTTCCACGGGATAGCCCAGGAACCTAACCAAGACAAAACAGAGGCCATACAGAGGATAACCCAGCATATCCCCTCCCTGGTCACCGAGGAACAAAATAACAACCTAAACAAACCCATTATTGAGGAGGAAATTGACCAAGTACTCCAGGAAATGCCCAATGGCAAAGCCCCAGGTCCAGAAGGATTCACTATGGAGTTCTTCAAAGCCTGCTGGGAAGTTGTCAAATATGGTCAGCCTCCATCCTAAAAGCGCTAAATGCTACAATGATTACACTAATCCCCAAAGAAAATGAAGCCAAACCCCCTAATCGTTACAGACTTATAGTGCTATGCAATGTGGTATATAAGATAATCTCCAAAGTTATAGAAAATAGATTGAAGCCCCTCCTACCCACACTGGTCTCATAAGAACAGGAAGGCTTCATGGAAGGAAGACAAATAATGGAAAATATCATCCATGCCCATGAGCTTATCCACACCCTGAGGCTCCAGAAGAGAGGGGAAATGATAATACAACTAGACCTAGCAAAAGCTTATGACAAAATTAGCTGGCACTATATGGTTAAGACTTTGGAAGCCTTTGGATTTACCCAGCACTGGATCAGCTATATTGTCAGCCTAGTATCCACTACAAGCTACTCGCTACTAATAAATGGATCCCCTACCAAACCCTTCTGGCCCACAAGAGGCATCCAACAAGGAGACCCGCTGTCCCCCTTCCTGTTTATTCTGATGATGGAAGGTCTTAGTCGAAGCATAAAAAGCGCAACTGCAACAGGTGAATTAACATGTATAAAACCTTTCGAAAATTTCCCCACTTCCACACACCAACAGTTCGTGGATGACACTTTACTTCATGGTATACCCACGGTCAAGGAAGAAAAAGCTTACAAATGAATCTTAGAAGAGTTTGGGGAAGCTTATGGTGCAGAGATCAACCATTCCAAATCTATGATCTTCTTCTTCAATACCAACCCCGTAATCCAACGAAATATGGCCAACATTTTGGGTTTTGAATGCAAAACACTCCCAACCAAGTACTTGGGCATCCCCCTGACAGACAAAGCTTATAAAATGTCAACTTGGGAAGGAATAATCAACAAGTTATAGGAGCGGGTGACAAATTGGACATATAGATCCCTCAACCTAGCTGGAAGACTTATTTTGACCAAGTCTGTTTTGCAAGCAATTCCAACCTTTATGGTGTTCATTTTCCCAAGCCCCAAGGGGATTCTACAAAAAATAAGAACTATCCAAAGGGACTTCCTATGGAGAGGAGTGGAAACAAAGAAAAAATGGGCCTTGGTGGCCTGGGAGAAGGTCTGTAAACCAAAAAGAAAAGGAGGCCTGGGGCTACAAGACCCGCAGGTGACCAATGATGCCTACAGGGTGAAACTCTGGTGGCATTGGGTCAAAGAAACCACTACACCATGGGTAAACCTGTGGAAGGCAAAGTATGCCCCGAACATACGCGACTAGGACATAATCCACTTCAGAGGCATAAGGGAAGGTTCAGCCATCTGGAAACTAGCCTATCGAAACAAAGCCTGGATTCAGACACACAACTTTTGGGAAGTGAGGAATGGAAGAACAAACAGATTCTGGGAGGACACCGGGCAAAAGGAACCTAGAATGGGGAAACCGGACAGGGAGGAACTCCAACAGGAGATGAATGCACAAGGAAAAACCAGAGTCTACCATTACTGGAAACAAGAAACAGATCACAACAAATGGAGAATCTGGGACACTCTCACTTCACTGAATAGAGACCAAACCGCAACACTAGTAAAAGAGGTGGAGGAGGATTTGGGGAGATGAAAAATAGCAGTCACGGAAGGAAATGACTAGCTGAGATGAGGACAAAAAGATGGCAGGGAATTCAACCTAAAAGAAGTCCAACATTATATCGCGGACCAGGACCAAGAAGACCCAACGCAACAATGGGATAAGCTCTGGAACAACCCCCATTGGCCAAAAATAAAAAAATTTCCAGTGGTTAATTCTCCACAACCGAATTCTAACTTGGGAAAAACCTAAGGAAAAGGGGATTCATAGGTCCATCCAAATGTCACCTCTGTCAAGCCAAGGAATAAACAACGAACCATCTTCTCAACGAATGCACCTACACAGTAGAAATCTGGGACTGGGTGACAGGTATCCTCCGACAGTCCAATAGGATCTGAGGTAACATTTCCGCAACTATCAACACCTCGAAAGAGAGCTACAGTGAAAATGAAGAGGTGAATCTTTGTTGGACCCTCATCTCGGGAATGATCATATGGGCAATATGGAAGGAAAGGAACCGACGCATCTTCAGGAACGAAAGCTGGCCAGAAGGGAAGATCAAGGAAACAATAATATCCATGACAAGGGAAACGGTGTAGAGCTGCAACTGCCAGACAGGAAGAGCGCAACTCATAGACCAGGACTCCTGAATCCTAGAATCCTTCCACCTGAAAGACGGACGCAACCCCAATCAGATAAGACGGCCACTGTAACTCCAAGTAGGTGAGCGCAACTGGAAACCACCACTAGTAGGCTTCCTCAAGCTGAATTTCGACAGGGCGTCAAAAGGTAACCTAGGATGGACAGGAATGGGAGGAGTAATCAGGAACAGTGAAGAAAATATCATCTGGTTGTACGCTGGGAGTCTGGGAAACTCCACCAACAATGCCATAGAATTCGGAGCCCTGGAGACCGGCCTCAAGATTCTAAGTCGGGAAAGGATGACAAATTCCATAGTGGAAGGAGATTTCATGCTGGTTATCAACACAGTAAGGAGACTCCAAAACAGTACCAAAGTGGGCAAAATTCAGAGGAATTGGTGCTTGGCACATTCCTTGCAAAAAATTCAGGAGCACTTGTAGAGGGGGATCATAGTGGAGTTGCACTAGGTACGCAGGTCAACAAATGGACTAGCGGATAGAACTGCTAATGAGGGATTCAACAAGGAAGGACTAGAACTGGACACTATCTGAAGTAACATCTCGAATGGTCAGTTCCAAACAGACTGCATCCAACTGGCGACAAAAGACTGTGACGACAACCGAAGTATGGATGACCACACCAAGGATGGAGGCGCAGAAATAACTGAAGGGCACGAAGGATCCAGGTAGAATCTGATCACCCACCACTCAAACATGAGTTACAATGCAAATCCAGGTCACACAACAAGAGGAGGTACGACACCACGGTCCTGTCAATAGGCAGAAGTACAGGGGATGCTCGTGGGAAAGAAGAAAAGATAATCAGTAGGTGGCAAAGGAAGAAGGACAAAAGGGTTTCCCATGGTCAAGTATGGGTACACCCCACCCAAGTATAGATATGGGGAATGGAAATGATCTCTGTATAGCAAGCAGAGCAAAGGATTGATGCAGGAATTACGGCAGGGCTCCCAAGAGCACACATACCGAAACAGTGGAAAAGAATCAGAAGGTACACCTTTATGAGTGGTCCATGATTTCTAGGACACACCCGTAGCTGGGGAAGTCCCATAAGAGGAGAATCACCAGGAAGGGCCACATACCGGAGAGAAGCAATTACAGAGGCCATCTTACAGACAGGGAAGGGGAAAATAGGAACAAGAGAAGAACCCAAGGCAAAAATCACCACAAACAAGCCAAGATGGTACGAATGAAGAAAACCCATAGTAAGAGAGGCCCCCAGGGGGAAGGACCTCCAACAAGCGCCAGGAGGAATACAAGGATAGAGCAAGTGGCCAGAGAAGCCAAGGGTTCCTTTCTCACGCAGGTTGATCCAAAGGGCAAAGTGACCATCAACAGGTGGGAGAGAGAAATCAACACCACATGCAAGGGAAAAGCCTAGAATGAACTAATTCGGGAAGCTGACGGGATAAGGGACCTAGGGGCCACACAGCCCGGAACAACCCTTTACCACAAAATGGTGGAGGAGGCTTGGCGAACAAAAATGTTGATAGGGAAGATGAGCGTTGACCAGAAAGAGACCAGTAGGGAGGCTATCAGGGACCACAAGAAGGTGCTCACGAAAATTCTGAATCACCTGAGCAACCTAGAGGCCAGTGAAAAAAGACTAGCAAAGGACCAGAGGAGCCAGAAGGAAAAAATGGAATGAATGGCAGGCCAATTCCACCTGTACCTACACTATGTCCACCACATGGACATCACCCCAGAAGACCGGAACGGAACACCAGCTTGTATCAGAAAGACACGCATGGTGGACCAGAGGAAGGAGAGCGAGGCAGGAAAGGATGGAGACGAATGACATCCCATCATCCTGGACTAGCGCAGGTTCAGCCCCTGGTCAAGTTGTGTTCAGTGTAGGAGCTACCCCTTTTTTATGGTTATGAATTTTATGTGTATGTTTTGGTTTAATTTCTCAAACTGGTTTTCGGAGGACTAGGTCGGTTTCCCAAGGTGGCAGCCCAGCCTCCCCCATGCTACTTTAGACATGTTAGACATCGCAACTCTGGGAACCCTGATCTGGTTTCCTCTATGGCAGAACCAGGGATTCCCTTTTTCCTTTTTGTATCATAACTTCTTTCAGTAATACAAAATTTCACACTCACTTACAAAAAAAAAAAACGTTAGGTGAAACCCAACTGTACTCATCTATATTAGGAAACCCATGTAGACATGTATGGGTGTGAGACAAATACCTCCTATTGACCGCCTCTCCAACTAGGGGGTCAACTCCATGTGCCATGAAGATATGCATCATCAGATGCTCATTTGTCAAAGATTTTGGTTCTACTAGGCAGATATGCCTCCAACACTTCTTTTTGTAACTGGAATTTCCACACCTCTGCGTGGGTCAATAATGTAATAGGTCTACATGAGTCATAGTTAGGTCAGTTACCTTAGGATCAGTTCATTGGGAGAGTTCCTTTCACCGAGGTTTTTTTATCCTCAGGCTATCAATTGAGTTTTTCAGCGTTATTGATTTCCCTTGAGTTTTTCCCTCACACTTGCAATAATTCCTCCAAAGTGGTGAACAACGTTCTAATGGGCTTATCTCCTAGTAACTATTGTTAGGAAATGATGTAAATGACCATGCAAGACATCTTAGAAAGTATCGCGGAATTCCCTTGAGTCTGAATTAGTTTTTTTTAATTAATTAATTTTTAATTAAATTTCCCTAAGTTTGGAGGTTTAATTATTTAATTAATTAATTATTTTTGAGAAAAAATTGTTAAAACTCGGTCTTTGGGTATTTTATAGGGGTATTTGTGCTCAAAAGAAATGGAATAGCACCCCCTACACCCCTAGACCAAGTTTCATCTCAGTCGATCAACTTTTGCTATGGGTTTGTCCACCCAGAGTATCAGTGAGTGAAAAACAACAATTTTAATTGCTAAGTCCAAAATAGCAAAAATGTTATTTTTGTAATAATGAGTTAAAAGTGGATGTAATAATGAGGGAGATTTTTCCTAACCTTTCCTAACCTTTTCCAACCCTCACATCACCCCCTCACCTAGCCATTAAGCAAAAACGTCACTTTTCCTAGAGGGGTGTTCCTTCCTTCTAGAAAGTCTCCAAAAAGTTAAAAAATGATAAAAAAAAATGAATGGGAGACTTATGCTATCCCTTGGCACACTTTTCCTATCCTCCCACTGCCCTTTTTGCTTGATCCCAACACCTCACAACTCATTTACTCCACTCCATTCCTCACCTCTCCCCCAAATGGTGCACCCTCCTAGGAGAGTTACGCCCCCCTCATCTAGAAAATTTGTTTTTGTGGTTGGGCTCCTTTTCTCTCCCTTGGCACGCATCTCATAGCCTCCCACTACCTATTTTGTGTGATCTCAACACCCTACCACCCATCCACACCCTAGATCCACCTCTCAAACCCTAGATGGTGTGCCCTACCCTTGGGATCTCATCTTATGCTTGGTGTTGGACACTTGGCATTAATCCAAGACAGGTGAATTTGCCTCTCCAAGTATAAATAGATCCCTCTCCTCACTTCCTCTTTACCATATCTTGAGCTATTGTTATGCTACTTGATTTTCCCCTCTCTCTCTCTCTCTCTCTCTCGTTCCATCTTTCTTCCATTCTTTGGCTCTTAGGGTTTTGGAGCAAGTATTTCTCCAAGATCCCTTTCTTGAGTAATATAAAGGAGAAACTTTGGAGGATCATTGGAAGAGCAACAAATACTTTCATTCTTGCTACATGTGAGGTAAACTTGTATGGTTTGATTTGATTTATGCATAGCCTAGATCTTGGGTAAAGTATTTTATTTGAGTAGATCTAACAAAAAGTATTCTTGTAGATCTATATATGTGAATTGCTAGATAGGGTGCAAGTATTTCATCTTATTAGCACATTCCTCCATATTATCTTGGTATGCATAGATTTTTCTAAGTTTTTGCAGGTTTGGCTTCAAGGGTTTCATTGGGAATGCCTCAAGGAAGAGTCCTCCCTTGAAACACACATAAGATCCTCTTTTCTCTCTCTTCTTTTCTCATTCTTTCTTGTTGTCCTTTCATACATATTTCAGCTAGCTTAACATAGTAAAGTGGTCATCTAAATCTATCTTTTCTATAAAAATTTCTATGTGAAAAATTTCTACCAAAAATATAATTTTTTCTTCATCTTTGCTTGTTGTGTGTAGCATTTCCAGCAAGTATACCTTACTGGTTTTTGCAGGTTCAGATCTGGTTGAGAGGGTTATGCTACCCCAAAAACGTTCACACATCACTCCAAGACCCTTCTCTTCAAGTGGGTAACATTCTCAACTTTTCTCTTTACTTCTTCTAGCTTCTTGGGCATACTTTCTTCACTTCTTGCTGATTTTTAGCTACTCATAGTGTGGGAAAAGGATTGGTACGACCTACCTCCCACGTGTGAGTTTGGGTAAGATCTAGCTTTGAGTTTTCTATCTCTAATTCACTCTATCAAGCTATGACGTGGGGTTAGTGAGCTTCTTCTCTTGCTTGCTTGCCTTGCTTGCTTCTTCTCTTGCTTGCTTGCTTCTCTCTCTTCCTTTCTTGGTCTCTTTCTTTCCAAGTTATCTTCTAAAGCTTAATAATTACCTACACTTTGGGAGAGGAATACCCCAATTTGCGAGGTTAGGGTTTTAATGTGCTTTTGATCTGGTTTAAAATCATCTAGATCTAGATCTCACACATTAATCTTTAAGCTTAATCCCTTGGGGCATAATCAACTTACTTAGATCTATTTGCATATTTTAATATCTTTCAAGATCTATTTTGTTGCATGCTTTAATCCAACATACACTAAATGGTTTATGCATTAATGGTATAATAGGCAACACTTTCTTTCATGTTCTAAAATCTTAAGGCCATTTTCCATCACACTTAAGTTAATGGTTGTTGGATAAAGTTGATAGTGTAGGTACACACTTAAATCTTCAAGCTTCTCTTCTTAGTTCTTTGCTCGTAATGCTTCAAAACAAACATAAGATAAAGTTTGCGTCCTCCTTTCTCATTTTGGCAAGTTGTTCTTGCCCTTGTGATTTAGTCTTCTTTCATAGCAAGCAACATATGTTAATGATCTAGTGCATGGTGGTAAACTAAATCTTTATTTCAGCTATCTTTCAATGCTTTACATGTGTTAATGCTCTTCGTTTATAAGCTTAAGTAACACTCTTAATAAGATGAAGTGAGTTTCGGCCTTGGCAATAAATCACCATTTTAAAGCATCATAAAATCACTAAAACACTAAAACACTCTAAAATACACCTAAAAGTCTAACCAATTGATATATATACTTAATAGACTTAATAGGGTACTTTAAACCACCATCTTCACCATCTAAAATGGGGATTGAGGAGGGCAACAGAAGGTGATAGGCCGAGGATGGTCTCACAGCGTAAAGGAGAGTCCTTTCCGTAAACACTCAATTCTTTGGGTTGACTGTGATAGCTAGGGTGGGCCTCGTTGCTTCACTTTTTGAGCATCCAGTAGCTATTTGGCAATCAGGGGAGGAGGTTTTTGGTGAAACACTTAATAAGGGTAATAAAAACTTTTCAATCTTAAGAAACCCTTAACTCATTAAGTAATCAAGCCTTGGGCTTAATCATCTAGTAATACGTTATGGGTTAAATAACTAAGTGTTGAGTATCATAATCATTGTGGAACACTTATGCTTGAAATTTTAAATATTCTAAGTTCCCTTTGATTTGTGAATGTTGATGTTTCCATTGAGGAGCAGTAAAAAAGGGTAAGTGCTAGTGGGGCATGCTTAGGCCTAATGTGTTGATGATGCTAATGCCTTGATCTTCTTTAAATCCTGCACATTGAAATAACATGATTAGCTTTTTGTGTTGTATCATTTTGTATTTAGCATTCTTTATTTGTACGTACTTGTAACTAATATTGTTGTGAAATATTTATTCATTTGTAATCTTTTTAATTAATTTGTAACGACACACCTTTTAACTTTAGTTGACCCCATTACCCAACCTTAGGCACTAGTCTTAGTTGACTTAGGGAAAGGGCTTTCTTAACATATTAACCTTGCATCTTGCATTGTTTCTTTTGCATCATAGGTTAGACTCCCCCCAAACCTTAACAAATTAAAATCAACTCCTAGAACTTAAACGCTAAATCTTATCTAGTAACTAGGGTCTACCCCCCTTGGCTTCCCTAGGAGTAAGCCTAGACGGAAGAAGTTCCGGTCAAAGTGACAGCGTGGGCTGTGAACCTAGCCATTGTGCCTCCAAGGACACACTAAGTGAGCCGGACTTAGCTCATGTTTGCAAGTGTGTATTAGGACGGAAACACCTCCCAAATATTTTACTTCCAATAAAATTAGCCATGCTCTATGCAATGTGCATAGATGGTAACCTAGAATTCGAAGGGGTCAGATCAACCAATTTTTACCAATGTTATTGGGCATTTGGCTGGTTCCACGCTAGCAAGTGCCCAGTTTGAATCCCCCTAGGTTAGGTGCATAGCTCTATGCCAACAGGTTTACTAGGGATGCCATGCATGAATGTGGGGAAGCATCCCTTGGGTTTCCCCTTGAGGTTTTCTTGGGAAAAAAAAGACGGTAGCCTAGAAAAACCAGTTAAGGAAATTTTGTTAATACACATCACTCTTAATAGACTTGATCTCTCATCAATGGGTTGTAAAAAAATACACAATGGTCAACTCACTATTTTGATGTTTGCCTGTTCTTTTAAAGAGAACGATAGTGACAAACTGATTGTATTTTCTAACTGCACATGACATAAAGGATAATTTCTCATGATGAGTCCCATCAATAGTTCAAAATGTATTAGAGGACATGTTAGGTTTGGCTTGGGAAGCCATGGCCATTTTGCAAGATGCTTGAGTATTAAGGGTAGCTCTGGTTGTGTTCTTAGACCTGGGCTTAAAGTGAAATGCTTAGAAAAGGAAGTTTTTGCTTGTAATCCTGAATATTTTTCAATGCAATGGCCCTTTCTGTGGATTTCCATTRTTGGTTCAGAGACTTGCAATGAGAATAAGATATGAYTTGTTAGAAGGTTCARATATATTGAMWTTGAATCATATGGTCTCTAATATGATGACTATGGCCTATGTTTAGGCTAGGAGGATCTATGATGTTGCTTAAATGTTTAGAATTTTTAGATAATTGAGTTGGTCCCTCGTATCATTTCCTTGATGATTTGGTGAAACCAAACTACACATGTATGTAACAGGAAACCCACACAGATAGATATGGGTGTGTAGCAATTTAGATTTACAGAGAATTGAGTTGGTCCCTCATATCATTTCCTTGATGATTAGGTGCACGACTCTATGCCAACAGGTTTACTAGGGATGCCATGCATGAATGTGGAGAAGCATCCTTTGGGTTTCCCCTTGAGGTTTTCTTGGGAAAAAAAAAGATGGTAGCCTAGAAAAATCAGTTAAGGAAATTTTGTCAATACACATCACTCTTGATAGACTTGATCTCTCATCAATGGGTTGTAAAAAAAGACACAATGGCCAACTCACTCTTTTGATGTTTGCCGGTGCTTTTAAAGAGAATGATAGTGACAAACTGATTGTATTTTCTAACTGCACATGACATGAAGGATAATTTCTCATGATGAGTCCCATCAATAGTTCAAAATGTATTAGAGGACATGTTAGGTTTAGCTTGGGAATCCATGGCCATTTTGCAAGATGCTTGAGTAGTAAGGGTAGCTCTGGTTGTGTTCTTGGACCTGGGCTTAAAGTGAAATGCTTAGAAAAGGAAGTTGTTGCTTGTAATCCTGAATATTTTTCAATGCAATGGCCCTTTCTGTGGATTTCCATTGTTGGTTCAGAGACTTGCAATGAGAATAAGATATGACTTGTTAGAAGGTTCAAATATATTGACATTGAATCATATGGTCTCTAATATGATGACTATGGCCTATGTTTAGGCTAGGAGGATCTATGATGTTGCTTAAATGTTTAGAATTTTTAGATAATTGAGTTGGTCCCTCGTATCATTTCCTTGATGATTTGGTGAAACCCAACTACACATGTATGTAACAAGAAACCCACACAGACAGATATGGGTGTGTAGCAATTTAGATTTACAGAGAATTGAGTTGGTCCCTTGTATCATTTCCTTGATGATTTGGTGAAACCCAACTACACATGTAGGTAACAGGAAACCCGTGCAAACAGATATGGGTGTGGAGCCTCCTAAAATCTATGCACAGATGGTAGCCTAGAAATATTAATAAAGGAAAGCTTATTTAAACACATCACTTCCAATAGAATTGATCTCTCATCGATGGTTTGTAAAAAGGACACGATGATCAGCTCAGTTTTCTAATGTTGATTTGCTTGTTGAGCCACTAGTAGTCATTTCCAAGATCAGTATTCTAATGTTGATTTGCTTGTTGGTAGTCATTTCCAAAACAAAAATGACACCTCGTGGGCATCTTGTATGCTTGAAAGTTGCATTCGATGCATCCAAAAACTCTTAATGCATATACAGGATGTTGTATGCAATTATTTTAATTGATACACTATGGTTTTTCAAAAGTGCATTTAGTTGATTTTTATGGGGTATTAGACTAAAGGCTTGTCAGATTGAATGCAAGCAATGCAACATCCAATCTGCAATTCAACATATTGCGTGCAAATGCTCAAACATCTTGTTGCAACTCAAAGCCTAGGATGTTAAACACCCTTCACTCAAATGATATTTAGTGGCACAAAATTAGCCAATGTGCATCCAATCTGCAATTCAACATATTGTGTGCAAATGCTCAAACATCTTGTTGCAACTCAAAGCCTAGGATGTTAAACACCCTTCACTCAAACGATATTTAGTGGCACAAAATTAGCCAATGTGCAAGAGTATTGCTTGATCATCAAAGACAAGTGGAAAATGCAGAATGCAAGCTTCCTTTGGCCAAGAATTAAAAAGACCAGTAATCAATGATTGTCCAATTATACAAAAAACTCCCCTTACAATGAGAAGACAATGCAAAGGTATACCTTTCAAAGTGTTTCCCGGGGAAAAGGCATACAAATACCAATAAAGTGTTATTGCGATTGGGAGTCCTAGCTGGGTCATTGATACACTATTAAAATTCAAAAGAAGCAAAAGAAGAAAGAAAGAACACACACCATGAAGGTTTTCAAAACTGAATTGTCTCACTTCCTTTCAAATATCACAAATATAGAGATACACAACTTTTAATAATAACTAATTTCTAAACTTCTACCAATGTCATTCTCTACATGATCAGAGTTTAACATTTATTCTGATTTCTCATCACCATAAAATGACAAACTAACATTGATCAGAGTGACAAAAAGGCCAAACAAGAAAATAACAAACAAACAACTTGAAATAAAAAATATGTAATATGATATCAACGATTTCCTGAAGATACTAGAAAAAAAACCGGATATGTAATATGACACCAAACATGTCCAAAAATAAAATTGTTCTCATTAAAAACGGAAAAAGGGCATTTAATTTTTTTTTTCCACACTTGTATTTTACATGATCCATTCTTATTGTTTTGGTTGACACTCTTATGCATTCTTAGGACACAAGATATTATAAAATCCATTTAAATTTTATCTGAATGTTGTTTCATTTTGACTTATCCCAAAAATAAATTACAATCAACTACAACTCAATTAATTTATCAATCCCAAGTACAATTGTTGTCTTGTCGTGTGACAACCCATTGCAGTATGTGAAATGTTCTATAGTAGGCAATCTTTGTATAGCTATGCAAGGAAGTTTCCTATGGATCGAGATTTAATTTTATGAAGGGAAATATTAAAATGGTATTTCATTCTTTGATAAGTCTTACACACAATCAATCTTCTGCAAAGAGTTCTGTAACACATAAAATACATAGTTTTGTTCTTTATAGTTCTACTTATAAAATCCTTATTCTACAATTTTGTCTCTATTTTGTCATTTTCTATTTTTCCCAAGCAGTGTTAGTATAATTTTTTGTACACACACAAAAATTCTAAGTTATTACGGAAAGCAAGATAAGGATATAAATAGCATACATACACATTTAGCACTTTTATAAAACTCTTAGTTGAAACTTGAAGTAAATATCATTGAGAATTAGTACCTAAATAGGCTTCATAAAAGAGTGAACCAATGTTGGATGGAAACACATCCCCACTACTAGAGATGTGTCCCTTGTATTTCACCATCCTCAAAGACATGGGCACTATAGCAGAAGTCCTCATTTGGAAGGGGATATTCCAGAGGACATGGGAGACTCCCCCACCTCATGTCCCTCGTATTTCACCATCCTCAAAGACATGGGCACTATAGGGGGAAGTCCTCATTTGGAAGGGGATGTCCCAAAGTACATAGGGAACTTCCCCCACCTCCTTTGGATGTTTCCTACCAAAAGAAGGGTGGGTCTTGGAGACATCCCTCGATGGTTTTGGGAACATTTGGATGACTCCTTTCCAAACCTACACCCAAGTGCTACTGATTCTCTAAGAGAAATATTTACTCAATAGTTTTACATTCCTGCCATGACAAATATTATTATGCAATGCTTGCTAGAATACTCATGTGTTTTTGTAATGGGGATAATCACAACAACAACAGTTTTC
>JASDQU010202423.1:0-18915 GCA_032191745.1 Picea mariana | reverse complement strand
TCGAGTCTGAGGTTTCTTCCAGTCGTCCCTGGGCTTCTGGGTTATTTCCTGGGCAACTACTTTGCCTCTGGGATGACTTCTGCCTCGACCTCTTTGACTCTGCTTTCGACTCAGTTTCTCCTCAGCTTCCAGATCCATTTGGTAAGCATCCTCCACCGTTCGGATGGTTTCCATGCTCATTTCATCCTGAATGTCATATCTCATGCCATTCATATACTTGGCCACTTTCTCGTCATTTCTTTTGCGATGACCTGCCCTGATATTCAATTTGTAAAATTCCTCAGTATACTCCTTTACTGTCATCAACTTCTGCCTCACATTTTGCATCCTCCTGAACAGAGAAATTTGATAGTCCTTGGGGATGAATTTGGCCTTCATCTTTGCAATCATCCTGTCCCAGCTCTTAATTTTCTACTTGCCTTGGCAACGCCTGTCAGCTTGTAGTTCATCCCACCACAAGGCTGCATGTCCTTTTAATCTTGTGACGGCATGCTTGAATTTCTTTTCCTCTTCAATATCTTCATAGTTGAAATAAGTTTCTAGAGCTCTAATCCAGTCTAGAAGCTCTTCTACATTCAGATTTCCCTCATAAACTGGAATGTCCATTTTCACCTTTGCACCCATTCTTGCAACAACTTTGAGTAAGCGCTCATTTTCTGCATCCTCTGCTGGGATTTCTTCTCCTCCATGTCCAGCATCATCTTCATTTTCAGACTCACTAATATCTCCTTCGTCATCTTTGCACCTTTGCTGTATATCCATGTCCACAATCATAGCGCGTAAGTCATGCAGTTCTCTTTCCACTCCTGGATTCTGCACTTGCCTACCCCTTCCTCTGGGCGTTTCCCTTTCCTCCCCTAAATCAGGTGATTTCCTATCCCTTCTCCTCGACGGCATGGTGAATTCTCCTTTTTCTCTGCTACAGAAAGAAAAAAAGCTTTTCTAAGCTCTGATACCACTTGACGTGTGTATCAGACTGCTTTCCTCCCCAACCTCTTCCTGCCTGAAATATACAAGCAATATTCTCACTCTGATACCACTTGATGCAGCTGCACCCTCAGGGAACGTCTGCTCACAAGATCGTTCCTCCTTATCTCGGCCTGAAGAACTAGAAGGTTCTTCTAATTCCCTATCAGGAATTTTCCACCCACAACACTCTGCACCGGGTCTCCCTTTCTTCTAAATTAACACTGGCCTTTTGTTATCGGGTTTCCTCCTGTCGGGATTTTTGTACTTATGTTGTCTAACCAATTTGATTTACCGATCCTTGATCTCCGATACGCTCCGTTGTTTCCTTAGCCCCACTTGGCTAAGCCTTCAGTACATGCGACCGCTTTCTATAGGACCGCAGTCCTATTCCTCATCGGGGTTTCAGACTTTCTGATGTCAAAATACCATCGTCCTCAAGACTTGTGATTCCCCGAATCCCGATGTGCTCCTTACACATTAGCTCTCTTGGCTACATGCTTTGACCCATACGACCATTATCCAGTGACCTTAGTCTTATCCCCTCGTCGGGGCTACAGGGTTTCAAATGTTGAAAAACACTTGCCCACGGGATTCCCAATTCCCTGAATCCCGATTCGCCGCTATACGAGCAACTGGCTCCCACAATGACGCTTCCCTCCTTTCCGGCGTGCTGACAGCTGGCCGCACAGTGGCACCTTCCTCCCTATTAGGGTTTCGGACTTTGAGAAACCAAAGTGCATAAACACTTTGTCACCGGGATCCATGATATCCCAATGATCCAAACACCGATAGATGACTCCCTTGTCGGGACTTTTCTCAATGGCTCCGATGGCTGCCACCTGTCCACATCATCGACTCTGCTGTGGTCCCACACTATTTCCTTAGCCTGTCGGGATATCGCGTTTCACGATATCGCGATTCTTGATGCACTGGTTTCCTTGTCCTCAGGAACCCCGATACGCCAATTCCCGACTCTCTCCTGATTTCTGCCATGCGTCCCAAAATGATGGATGGTTTAGGTCAACCCTCAAGTTTCGCTACTTTAAAAAACCATGAACTTTCACTTACCTGAACTCCGATGAACACAATCTCGATCTGGTGACCACGCGACATGTGTCCTCCTTGAGATCCTACGACTATGATCCTTTCACCGTTTCTTGACTCAACGGGTCTCGAATTCTTGTCTTCTGGAGTTTCAAAATGCTGATGGATTCTCGGTCCCTTTTACCTGTCCCAACAGATGGGTGGTTCTTAACTCATCGGGGTTTCCCCTATTGAAATGCCCAATCTTCTGCTCTCGTGAATCCCGATTTCCCGAACTCCGATGGCTTGATAACCCAATGCCTCTTTGGGATTCTTACTCTGCTCACGAGGGTTTAAACCCTATGCAACTCCTATCAGATCAAACAACTGATGGGTAACTGATCCATGATCCAATGGCTGACGACCCTTGGAGCCTAAACTCCGAACGCGGCCGTAACATCCTTGCTTCTTTGGTAGATCTAACAACTGACGAGATTTTTACCAAATCTCCTCCACAAGATCCTAACCGTCTGTCTTCCTCTTGGATGTCTTCCACGAGTGAACCCAATATTTCTTTATGAAAGCTGGTCCTCCTGCACGTATCTCTACAGCGCCTGTTCAAACACTCCCAACACAAACGCTCTGTGCTTCTTCTCGATGAACTTGAAAGCCTTATCCCTCCTGATATTTATCACACTTTCAACCTCAAAGAGGATCCTTGCACGCACTCCTTGCGGCAGTTCTCAAACACCTCTAAGTATTGAGTTATTGCAACTCTGCGCACACCTGCACCAGCAGTCCTTCAATACTTCGCTCAGTTTCATGACTAAGACTCTCCTTAGCCTGCGCACTCCTTGCACAGCTTGAATAACCCAAATTCACTTCTGGGTGAATGAGAACAAGAGTTAAACTATCTGAGCCTTCTGTTAACGCACTCCTTGCGGACGACTTCAACTGCACTCCTTGTAGGAATCCTTGCTTAGATAGAGAAACAATTGAACCTCATTCCTTCTACTTCCTTTCAGACTTCAATCTCAACACATGAAATCATATACACATCATAACAACAAATGCATAACAGGAAGTAAATACTCATGAGCATATCATTCAACACACATACACAGAGAATAAACACAACTCCATGAATTTGAATTAAACTCTTCTATTAATCCAAATGACTGTACATGGGTGTTTCTGCACAGCTCTCTGCTTCTCTTCTCTATTTTCTAATGCTCAAAATTCTTCTAACTATCCAGAATTATGTTACAATACACAATGAGGGTGTCTATATCCGTTTTCCCTCTTTTCTTCTAAACTGTCTAATCTAGTCTTAAATTCTACCTACTTACATTTACTACTATAAATTCCTTTGCATACTTTAGACGAGAGCGGGGCACTCAAGGTCTGATTACATTTTACCAAGGTGCCTTCAATAAATGATATCATTTATATTTGGCGCATCAATCTTCAAGGGAAAATTTAAAACTTGTGATGGCGTGTGCCCAGTTGTCCACTTGCATTCCGCGCTGGCTCGCTTGTCTCGAGAGATGTTCCTGCATCAAAAAAACACAGAACATCTTCTTTATGTTCTTTTTCCAGAACCAACTTACAAGCTATAATATTTTCAACTCAATAGGCACCCACCTATCATAGATAATGAGGACAAAAATCCTCTCAGCCACCAAACGGTCATAGATAATGAGTACACAAATACTCTTAGGATATAACCTGTTACATATAATGAAGACATTGATCCCTAGTGAGATACGACTCACCCTATCACCACCCTTCCACCCTAAATTCAGAAAAATTTGTTACATTACACAGATTGGAATTTTTTTTATTTATGTTCCTTTGAACAATTCCTATATCTACTTCCCACACCCTTTCACACTCAGAGCGCATCAATACTTATAGTAATTTTTCTTGAGTTCAGATTCATGTATATGGAGGTGTAACAATTACATTGTGGACAAAATTTGACCACATCAAAATCTCGTTAGTTACATTTTTGTCTAAATAAAGTATGAAATTTATATTGTGGACAAACTTTGACCACATCAAAATAATGTCAATTACACCTTTTTCTAAATAAAGTATGTGGATGCATGACAGTCACATTTTGGAAAACTTTTGACCACATCAAAATCTGATTAGTTATATGTGGACAAACTTTTATTATCAAATATTCTTTGACTAAATCAAACAAACCAAATCTTCCTTATTTTACCAAAACGTTCATTGTCACAAAAATGCACATTCTTGTTTACAGAGCATCTGCTACATGGATATATTAAGAGCCCAAGAATCTATTCATAAGTATTCATCCTATCGCATTCCACTATGTTGCTTGTTACATTGGATTTCTCTCATCATGATCTTCTGTGTCATTCCTTGCATTGGCTCAAGGTGCAATGTAGAATTTATTTTGTGCAACTTTCACCCATTTTGTCACAATCCATTTCATCGCACCATTGCACTATCGTAGTCCATTCCATTACATTGTTTTAGTACATTCCTTCACACTATCACACCATCATAGTCCATTCCATCACACCATCGCACCATTGCACCATCGCAGTCCATGACCTTGTTGATGTCAATGACAACATATGCTCAACTATTTCCTCATCACTTTTAAAGACATTATGCTTGTACCTACCCCTGATTCAATCATACAATTATTCCATAGTTCATTATTCACTTGTAATGAGAGGAAGAAAGGCGGATTTTCATCATACTGTGGTCTGAAGTGATTTTATTTTATCATTATAGGATGGTCCATAGGTTCACCTTGTACCTTGAAGAACTTCTCAATTATACTTTTCATTGAAGGAATATTAATCATCTTTTTTAGAGGTACATGTAGATTTATCTTTTCCAAGACATCATCTATGTCAATATTCAAGTCAATATCATTAGTCTTTGGCAAAGTGGAACTAGGAAGATAATTGGTTGTTTTTGGAGTAGGAGGTCCTTTTTGGGGAGGCTTGGGGTGATAGGGTGGATCTTCTGGCACATTTCTTCATCTTTTGTACACTTGTAATTCCTTCATCCTAAGTCTCTCCCTTGACTCATCATCCAAGTTGTTTATAACTTCTATCCTATCCATCCTAGTTGCTTCTTTTTTTATTTCCTCAAGCTTTTAAGGTGTGATATTGAGGCACGGTTGAGGAGATATCATAAATATATGGTTTATGGAATCAAAGGAATTAATTTGATTGGGTTCCCTATGATTCCTTGGGCATTCATATTCCCAATGCGAGTCTTCGCAAGTCAAGCACCAAGGAGTCTCCTCTTGACTTATAACATTTAAAGGATCTAGTTTATTTGGAACCCTTTGCTTGTTTGAAGGACTAGCTCTCCATGCTTGGCTAGGATCTTGGGGTTGTCCCATAAAAGGAGGTTTGGGGTCATGTTTATGTGTCCTTTCCAAATTAGTAAATCTATTCATCATCAAGGTTTGATTTTTGGTGAGTTCATTTATTGCCTCTTCAAGTTGTTCCCATGGATTGATAGTATCTTGAATGGGCTCAGTATTGTGTACTATATTTGGTTTGGTATCGGCCTTGGCTCTCAATTAATAGACATGATCTACCTTACATGATTAAATAATACCCTCAATTTTTGTAGCCATTTCTTTGGCTTCCTGTATAGTCTTTGGACCCTTTTCATTGAGCAAGTATCCAAAATCTCCATGGAAATATTTGATGTATAGGAAGAGTATATAATCTCCTCCAAGGTGATGGATTTAGTGATTTTTTGAAGAAACATTTCAAACTTGGCATTAAATTCTCTAATAGTTTCATTTTCCTATTTATTGATTTCAGTAAGTCAATTAACAACATTCTTGGATTCTCTTTAATACTCCATCTGTTAAGAAAGGTTTCCTTGATTTAATTCATAGTCTTGATGCTCTTATCAGGGATTCTTTCATACCATATCCTAGAAACATCAATAAGAGTGGCCAAGAAAAGTTTCATTACTAAATATTTTTCATCATCACTCACATGATTAAACTGAAAGAAGGCCCAAACATTACTCATATGTTCTTGAGAAGTGGTCACATAATTACTAGGAAACTTGGGAAACCATTTATCATACTTTGGTGGCATATGTCGAGGGTATCCCAGGATAGCATACTATCCAAAGGTTTGAAGATATTGGATTCCCATTGCTTTTGATACGTTGTAGGAAAAGGAAGGTTTCCACCAAACAAATATTTCAATACAGGTGAGTTGCGAGGGAGCCTTGTTTTGTAAGTCTTAGGAGGGTTGGTATACATCCTCAAACTTTGTGGAGTCATTGGATGATCAACCTTATATAATCAAAGGAAGGTGAGGGAATCACCCTCAATGGAGTCGCTAGGTAAACTTGAAAGATAAGGGATTTGGGAGAAATTTTACCAAAGGATATGTAATTTGAGGAGAATGACTCAATCCTCCTCGACAATGGTGCCAAAATGTTATCACAGAATTTGTACTTGTTCAAATCCCCACTACAAGTCCTCAAATATTGTGTAACTACAGAATATCTTACCATTGTCACCTTAGTAAGAAATTCCCATCGTTTAGTGATGGAAGAGGTCAACCACAAAGTAGGATTCACTAGTGACCTCAAGGGATCAAAGTAGAAATTAAAGTAGCGAAGCTTATCATTCCCTCTCTTGATCACCTAAAGATTGGTCTAAGTCACGATAGTAAAAGAGATATAAATTTGTTTGAGTACCTACCCAAAACAAGAATACTTTATATCATATATGCAATGATTTCCAAGTTCAAACATGTAAGAAATACCTCTTGAAGACACTAGAAAATGAATATTGCTATGGTTGTTATGAATTTGCAACAATGAATAATATTACAACAACTACAAAATATTTACAACTACAACAATAATTGTAGGTTGGAAATGCAACAATTGACAAGGAAAACTTAGCATATATCCAGTAGATTAATATCCAATTGCTCAATGCAATTTCTAAGTATGTTAGACCACCTTTAGATCAATGTATGCAAAAAATTAAAGTGCTATCAAGTGGATGTAGAAAACTTTCGCAACAACAAGTCTAATAGAAAATAAGTAAGTTTTAGTGTTAGTAATGTTAGTAGAGAACTTGGGAGAATTAAAAAAAAGTGTTTGATGATCAATTTCATCACAAGAGAGCTCTAAAATTAGTGTCTTTCAGGGCTATGGAGTATTTATAAGAGAAATTACAACAATGCTTGAAAATTGAACTAGTAGAGACCAATAAGTAGGGATTAAAATATAAGGTGTTATCACATTAGGGCCTTAGGGTTTAAACTGTAAAGATGATTTCTAGCTTTCAATAACTTTTGGGCTCTAACAACCTTTTCTCCCTTCTTAATACTTCAACTAGGGAAAAATAAAATGTCTATGGATAAAATCCTAGAGACAAATCACTCTAGGGATTTAGGAGCCTAACCCTAGCAAGGAGTCCTTCACAAATTTTAGACAAAATTAATCTTGTGAGAGGAGGAAGCATTTATGCTCCTCTCTTAGGGTATCACCAAGGAAGACATCTAGCATGAAAAAGTAAAATTACCATGGAACATTAATAGCATAAAGATACATTTCATACATTTCACTTACTTCACAAAGATAACATTAGATAAAATCCTAATTGTAGAAATTCCATCCAAAAATCAGCAAAAGCATCCACAATTTGACCCTCCAAGCAAGTCGCATGAGTAGAAAAACTATATGGCACAAGAGGATGTGAAAATTTCAGACTTGTTCTAAAAAATGGTGAGTAGTGATGAGGAATATGAAAATGTGAGGGTGGTCTATTTATATGAGACCACCCTAAACCAATTTGTCCACATAATGTTTTCAACAACAAATTAGAAGAGGGTTGACCCATTCTTTTTCATCTATAATATTCCAAAAATAAAAAATACATAAAATAAAACCCTAGAAGAGTGATGTCATGCCATAGAAGGGTGATGCAAGGATAAATAATGGGATGTCAAGTCTCCAAGAGTGAATCGTTGGGCCCTCAAATTCCATGTGTCATGCATCCAATGCTTGGGAGTGTGATACAAGGTATCTCCTCATGCTAAATCATCTCGTAAAAACATCAACCATCAAACACTGGCCTTCAATTTCACATCAAGGGCTAGAGTGTGATGTCATAGGCCTCCAAAGGCCATGTCCAAGTGGAGGAGGGGTGTATTCTACTCCTTAGGTGATATCAAAGTCCCTCCAAATGTAACGTCCTCCATCCTCTGTGCACAATATCTCTGGGATTCTATGCTAAGCCTATGGGATTTCAGACCATTTATGTGGCATAATGAATAACATGCTCAAAACCAATCCCATATGTCCATTGTCCAAGGTTCCAAGGATGTGAAAGTCACTACTCTCCATCACATGTGCCAAAGTCCTATAACAAGGCACAACCCGAGATGTCGCTCAAAGAACCATGTTAGGGCCATTCAAAATAAGGTAGAATATAAGACAGACTAAACCAATGTTCATAAGACATGACAATTCTTAAACCATGAAAAGTTGATTCCTAAGATATAATCCGTGTAAACAATTCACCCCAGTATCTCATTCAAGTATCACCCAATCCCGAGACCTTGTGAGGGTTACCAATTTTGCAAGGCCCTTCATCCAAACCTATTAGGTGTGCAACCTAGAAATGAAACAAATAACCAAGGTAGAGGGATAGGTCCCAAGATTGACAAGGAAAAGTAAAAACCCACCAAGAGAAAGTGTGAATGTGATATGATATTAGGCTTACTTGATGGCTTATGGTATCCATTTCTATGAGCACCTTTGTAGAGGTGGTACTTTCTTGCTTAAGATACCCTTTCCTCGGTACCTTTTGTATTCTAAACCCATTATTTTTCCTTTTGATACCCAATTATCATTTGCAAATCCCCTTAATAAGGTTTCAAGCTTCAATCCTTTATATTTTACTGGGCAATAGTCCTTTATAACTGGTTCATTCATTTTCATCTAGATAGGGGCAATTGCCATTAGAGGGGGTAGATATCAAGATGGCACGAGGATTTCATGGTGGCCTTTATAATTTAGTGATAACATATACATAGAGTAGGTGCATCATCCTCAAGGTATTCAACCCCATCTTCTCATGAGAGAATGGACCATAGTCAAAGTTTGGGATATGTTAAATGCATTATGATGGAAAATTTTAAGTATGATCGAGAACGGATGCTACCTAGGGGAGGGCCCCCCAATATTACCCCTTTTACCTGGGTGGTGAAAACACAAGACTATGGTATAGAATATAACCACCAAGGTGAAACAAGGGAAATGAAGAGTATCTCCATCGTCCTCTAGGCCATCAGCCCCTTCTTCTCATAAGGGAATGGGCCATAGCCGAATTTTGGGATATGTGAAAGGATTTCAGATGGAAAATGTTAATTATGGTCAAGAGTAGACGTTACTCTTGGGATCCCCCTTTAGCATTACCCCCTTTCCCTAGGTGGTGACAACATGAGACTAAGGTATAGATGCTGACAACCAAGGTGAAACAACAACAGCCGAGACAAATTTTCAAGAAAGGGATCTGTTAGCACTCTATAAATTTTGCCCGGCTGATAGACAAATGACAGAGGTAACTGTTTCAACCAACTTTAGAGCTGAGGCACTAGCCTTCTCAAATTAGAGAGGGATCTCTCGTGTCACTTGATATTTCTTTGGAAATCATTGACTACATTTGGTTTGTTTTGGGGGTATTATAAAGTTACTGAAGAAATGGGGGTGACATTTCGGCTATGGAGTCAGAAATGAATAAAGCATTGACAAATCATTGGAACTATCAAGAGTAAAAAGGATAAATGAGGCAATGAGTCTGAGTTTAAATTGAAATTTTCATGGAAAAAGAGAGAAAAGGAAGACACATGTAACTCCATCAGATCATATAAACATGAATTCTGAATTAGTTAGGAAGAAAAACACACATTCATTTAGATTTCTAAGTCTAGAGCATCATCAGATGAATTCCAGACTTTTAACTCTCCAATTTAAAAGAGAAAATTGTAAATGGGATTTCAAAGACACAAGAAATACACACTATGAAAGAAGACATAACTCATATCACAGACAAGTATAATCTTTTCATAAATAGTTAAAAAAAATTCTCCTACATTGTATATTCACTTTAGCTCTAGGATTTTACAAAGACTTCCTGCTAAGAGGGTAGGCCACTCTTTTCTCCATGCTTTCTTTATCCTTGGAATGATATATATAGAAAATTTACATGTGGGATTCAAAATGATTCAACTTCCCCATAGTTCTAAAGATAGAGATCGGTTACAAAAAGGAGTAACGTATAACAACTTGTCTCCTAGTTTATAAGGAGCATTATAAATAGGACTGACATATCTGAGGTTTTTCGTTGAATGCCACATGTCCATATAATTATAAAATTTTTCTAAAACGTACTCAATTCAACCTGAGAACTTATTCCAGATTTGTGATTTCTTCCTTTAGAGTGCTCAACCAAACTAGTTGGTTTTCCCCAACGCTCTCAGCTTCTTCAACTATGTTTCTTTTTTTTGTCGCTTGCTTCGATTCCTCTTTACTTCTCACTTGTAGCGCCCGTCCACATATCCGTTGATGATTAAATCCAATATGATGGGATTTAATATGATCTCTTTTTCCTCTTCCGGTTCTATTGTAGGAACCGTATGGAATTTTGTTGCTAATATCTGTGCAACCAACCTCTCTTTCTTATTCACTGATGAATTCACCATATTATTTGAAAATCCTGGTTCAGTGGGGGCTTCTTGATCAACTTTATCCATTTTTCCCAATTTTGTAGAAACACTTAGGCTTGTCTCCCTTAATCATACATAAATTAGGAAGCTGATCTTGTTAATTAATTCATTCAAAATGGAATGTTGATTACTCAAAACAAGATAAATTTATCTATGTTTTGGAGGATGATTGTCATTGAGTGCTTAATCACAGATTACTGATGAAAATACCCCTCCAAACTACGGTTGTCAGTTTCAAATGATGGGCCTTCGGATCATCTCTCTAGAGATGCTTACCTGATGCTGTATAGTGTAAAGTACTCGAGCAACGGTACTGATGTGTCTAGGTAAGCCATTAACTCTTCTCTTTCCATACGTGATCTTTGGAAGCAACGTATGTCAAATGAATTTTTTAACACGTGACATCGGGGTGAGATTAGGTGGTCTCAAGTCTACCTGATTTCCCCCTTGATATGCACTTGATGGCATCGTGTGTCCTCGAGGTGAAACCAAGGTATTTTACTTGGCCCGCCTTCAAAAAATTATCCTCCACGCTACTTCAATGCCCGATATGTGTATTGGGCATCGATCTAGGCCGCTCTAAGATCTGCGGTCCACCAGGTCTCAACAAATTTCTATATTGGGGGTTGGAAAGAATGGTTTTGAGTAGACCTATTTTCACCTCGATGTGCCTCTAAGGGTGCCATGTGTCCACGAAATGAAACCATGGTTTCCTCCCCGGCCCGCCCTTGAACAATTAACTCTCGCGCTATTTCATTTCTCGATGTGATTGTTGACCATTGATCTGTGGCATTTGAGATATGTGGTTGAATGGGTCCCATCACCCCTGCGTCTCCACTATATTTGTCCATATGCTGCCATATGTGACCTTATCCTCCAAACTATCATTCTTCCATAGTGATGTAGCTCTTTGCTAAATTTTCGAGACTTGGATCCTATCTGAAAATTGTTATGGTGATAACATAGGCTCCAACTGGGGATGCTATCCTCCATGTGAGGTAGCAAATAATTGTAGACCCATTGCTCGATCCATTGGGTTGTTCCCAAAACATGTGTGTGTAACCTGCTTCGACCTGTCACCAGTGTCTATTGAAAATCAAATTATGCACAATGCTCTCAATTGGATACTAAACGCTAAAATCTGACTGTATACAATACTAGAAATCGAAACTAAAAAATGTTTGACCAACAAGCTTATTCACACACTCCTACCTACCCTAACTACTGAAATGAACTACCAATCAAGTGAAATCATAATGCCAATGCATCCATGACAACATTTTATCCACTGTTTGTTTTCTTTGCACTTGCTGGTTCCAAATCTTTTTTGTTGATAATTGATTCAAAATTTCATCCATAAATCTAAATCTAAAAAAATCAAAAACATTTGGACTGTTTACTTCCTCCAACAAAATAGCAAATGGATCTTCTAAAACATGCACAAAAAAACTATCATGTTTCACCCCTTCCACTGCATTCTTTTTTTCATGTGATTTAACTCGTTGATCACCACCGAGAAACTGACAGGTTTGCTGAGAAATCAGGAAGTAATAGTTTCTATAAGACAACCATGGCTGAAGAACATCATCATTTGTAAAGCGACCCATATTTGATACAGACATCAATCTGTGACTTCCTTTATCCTTAAGTTTTCCACCCACTATCATCTATAGATTTTGATTATAAAAATTCTCCATATAACGTGCCATGGGATCGTGAAACACATGAAATAATGTTTCATTTTAAGGAGCTAAGTCATAAAAACAAGCTTCTTGTTCTTTAAATAATACTGATGTGGTTTCACCAACCTTCTGGGAATTTGTTTAAGGATTTTCACTTCGGTTTTTTAATGAATGAGTGGAAGTAAATTCCTTCTTCGAGTCTTCTAGTGAGTGTGGAAATCTATCATCATAAATTATTTCACAATTCAGAATTTCTATGGATGTATTTTTAGAAACTTCATCTATTCTTAGGTCACTTAGAAATTGATTTACTACGTCATTCTCAGGGGAAGAGAGACAACTTTGAAACACTTTGTCTTGCTGGAAATTAGTTTCAGGGGAATGACCTCTAACAAAAATTTCTTGATCATCTTCATTTTCATTTTCAAGATGGCGGATGAGTGCACTCTGCAATGCTGAACTGAAATAACACCTCATGCAGTCAACCATTTGATCAACTAGTGTATGTGAAGTTTGTTGATATTCCTTACTGATAATAATTTGTTTGTGTGAAACTGTGTCACTTTGAATGTAGTCAAACTCCCTTGCTTCCTTTACTACCTCATGATTTTCTTTCAACAATTCAAAGGAAGAAAAACATAATGGAAGATGGTTTTCATTTTCGAGTGCATTGCTTTCTTCATATTTAATATCATGCCTGGAGGAGTTCTGATTTGAAACATTATAAAAAACTTTCTTCAACAATTTGAAAAAAGAAAAACATAATGGCAAGGTTCTTTCACCTGATTCAAAACCTCCTTTGTTTTCTTCACTATTGTTATAGGCATCTCTATCAATTTCTTTGGATTGTTGATCATACTCATTTTCAGATTTATCTTCGACCAATGGCTGCAATTTTGAGCTGACGAGATTTTGTGCATAACAAGTAACAGGGTCATCAAACATATGAGAAGATTGTTGTAATATCTTGTCAATTTGTTCTAGTGAATTAGTGTGATTTGGCATCAACACAAATTCATTTGCTCCAATGATGATCTTATAATTTCCTTTCAACAATTTAAATGCAAAAAAGCATAACGACAAAGAATTCCCTTAAGTTTAAAAGGAACGTTTTTTGATAGAGAACATACAAATACTTGTTCCAGGAAGTTAGCATCATAATCATCATCATATTTATCATATATAGGAAAATCAACAACCTCTGCAATATCATCTAACAAGAAAAAACTTGGAACATCAACTTGCTTTTCAACAGGCTGACTTGCAGCTTCATCTTCTTGGTTGTCTATAAACGAATACATAAAACAATCAATCCTGTTCTTATCCTAGAATGGATAAGGATTTAAACTAGAACCTCCTTTTTAAACAAGTGGAATATAATCTTTTTCAAAATCACGAGCATTGAAAACTTCAAGAGAAGATATGATATTATCGACTTGATGTTAAAGATTCCAATCAATCTTTTCTTGTTCATATTCTCTCTCATATTCTTGAATATCCAACCCCTCATTTTGGCTACATTCGCATTCTTGGATATTGTGTTGAATCTACTGGGAATCATTGAACATTTGCTGTAAGGACTTAGGTCTTATTTTCATCAGGAGGAAAGACAGATCTAGATGAAGAGTAGTTTCATAATGGAGAATGGCAGCAACTTTAGTGGGTTGAATTTGTTTGGGAAAATTGTAATAGATACTGGAAAACCTTCTACTGAATATAGAAAGACTTTCATTGCTATACTTTTTTAAGGCATAAAACTCTCCAAGATGTAAATCCAAAGATTTCTTCTTGCCCCAAAACTTCGAAAAGACATTCTTCAATTCCGCCCATGAGCTAATTAACTCTGGATACAAATGTTTAAACCAGTCTTTGGTGTCCCCTTTCAAGGATTGAGAGAAGGCCCTCATACAAACATCATCATGGTCAATATTAAACAAATCTATAAAATTCTCAAACCTTTGGATGTGCTTTTCAGCTGAGATGGCATCAGGTTCCCCATCAAACAAAGGTAGGTACTTATAGTACTTTGGAGGAAAACCATGAAGGAATTGGGGTGGTTTCAAGGCTCTGTATCTATGCTGAGTCTTGGAGGACGTTGGATTAAGTACAATAGGTGAAATATCAACCTTGGCTTCATGGGGCTCATCAACTTGGCCATAGTTATTACATGGATTAGGTGGGATATTTTTATCAAAATCAGTGATAAACTGAGGAGATATTTGTATAACGTTAAGAGGAGGATATATAATTTCAAGATTTTCATGATCATCATTTGCATGCAGCAGGTAAATAAAAATTTATCTAGCATGTTCAGGAAAGTACCAAAGGCAACTTATAACAAACAATAAAATACCTTGAAAGAAATCCATTTTTCAGTACTTATTTTCTTCCATAATGCTTTTTCATGCCTTTGTCAAGGGGTCTCATCTTCCAGTGGAGTCTCTGAATTACATTTGAGTCTTGAGTGGAGTCGCCAATAATGTTTGGAAGCTAGATTTTTCATTGAGAGTGGAGTCGCCATTGAAAATTTAAATTTATGGATTCTTCTACCAGTGGAATCACCTTCAAAATTATTTTTTGATGTGTGGAGTCGCCAGAGAAGGAATACAACCAATATGTGCCTAAGTGTTTGCTTCTTTCAGACCTTAGAACTCGACCATGTTGTTTTTTCCCAAGGAAAAGTTTTCAATTTCATCCCCGGCAACGGCGCCAGAATGTTAGCACTCTGTAAATTTTTCCTGGTTGATAGACAAATTAAAAAGGTAACTATTTCAACCAGATTTAGAGCTGAGGCACTAGCCTTCTCATATTAGAGAGGGATCTCTCGTGTCACTTGATATTTCTTTGGAAATCATTGGCTAGATTTGGTTTGTTTTGGGTGTATTATAGAGTTGTTGAATAAATGGGGGTGACATTTGGGCAATGGAGTCAGATATGAATAAAGCATTGACAAATCATGGGAACTATCAAGAGAAAAAAGGCTAAATGAGGCAATGAATCTGAGTTTAAATTGAAATTTTCATGGCGAAAGAGGGAAAAGGTAAAACACATAACTGCATTAGAGCATATAAAAATGAATTCTGAATTAGTTAGGAAGAAATACACACATGAATTTAAATTTCTAAGTCTAGAGCATCATCAGACGAATTCCAGACTTTTAACTCTCCAATTTAAAAGAGGAAATTGTAAATGGGATTTGAGAGACACAAGAAATACACACTACGAAAGAAGACAAAACTCGTATCACATCCAATTAGAATATTTTCATAAATAGTTCAAAAAATTTCTCCTACATTGTATATTCACTTTAGCTCTAGGATTTTACAAAGCCTTCCTGCTAAAAGGGAAGGCCCCTCTTTTCTCCATGCTTTCTTTATCCTTGGAATGATATATATAGAATATTTACATGTGGGATTCAAACTGATTCAACTTCCCCATAGTTCTAAAGATAGAGATCAGTTACAAAAAGGAGTAACGTATAACAACGTTTCTCCTACTTTATAGGGAGCGTTATAAACAGAACTGGCATATCCGAGTTTTTTCATTGAATGCCACATGTCCATATAATTACAAAACTTTTCTGAAATGTACTCAATTCAACCTGAGAACTTATTCCATATTTGTGATTTCTTCCTTTAGAGTGCTCAACCAAACTGGTTGGTTTTCCCCAATGCTCTTAGCTTCTTCAGCTCTGTTTCTAGTTTTCTATCGCTTGCTACGATTCCTCTTTACTTATCTCTTGTAGCACCCATCCATGTATCTATTCATGATTAAATCCTTTATGATGGGATTTAATATGATCTCTTTGTCCACTTCCGGTTCTATTGCAAGATCTATATGGAATTTTGTTACTAATATCTGTGCAACAAACCTCTCTTTCTTATTCACTGATGAATTCACCATATTACTTGAAAATCTTGGTTCACTGGGGGATGTTTGATCATCTTTATCCATTTTTCCCAATTTTGCAGAAAAACTTAGGCTTGTCTCCTTTAACCATACAAAAATTAGGAAGCTGATCTTGTTAATTACTTTGTTCAAAATGGAATGTTGATTACTCAAAACAGGATAAATTTATCTATGTTTTGGAGGACGATTGTCATCAAGTTCTTAATCATAGATTACTGACCAAAGCACTTGTCTGAACTATGTCCTATCACACTCGGTTGTCAGTTTCGAATGATGGGCCTTCGGATCATCTCTCTAGTGGTGCTTACCCGATGTTGCACGATGTAAAGTATTTGAGCAATGGTACTGATGTAACTAGATAAGTTGTTAACTCTTCTCTTTATGTATGCGATCTTTAGAAGCGACGTATGTCAAATGATTTTTTTAACATGTGACATCGGGGTGAGCTTGGGTGTTTTCAAGTCTACCCACTTTTCCCCCTGATATGCACTTGATGGATTCGCGTTTCCTCGAGGTGAAACTATGGTATTTTCCCCGAACCGCCTTTGAAAAATTATCCTCCACACTACTTCAATTCTTGATATGTGTATTGGTCATCGATTTGGGCCACTCTAAGATATGCAGTCCATCGGGTCTCAACAAATTTCTATATCGGGGGTTGGAAAGAACAGTTTTGAGTAGACCACTTTTCACCCTGATATGCCTCTAAGGGCACCATGGTTCCACAGAATGAAACCATGGTTTCTCCCTAGCTCGCCCTCAAACAATTAACTCTCATGCTATTTGATTTGTCACATATCCACTACCATAATCAAATTTTCATTGATTTCTGCAAAATCAGAGCCCCCGAATTACCTACGGAGGCCTAGCGCAAGCTAGCTCTTTCTCTCTCTCTCTCTCTCTGTTCCCATGTGATCGTGGGTCATGATCACAGGTCAAATAATCGTGGTGCCTCTTTGTATTTCATGCCTCGGTGCTACAGTGATGTCGAATCATTTGACTCTGAAACCGCCGAACCCCGGCAGGGTTAGCAATAGGCCAATAGGGACGAATCCCTACAGGGTTAGTAGATGGCCAATAGAAACGACCCTGTCGTGTGGTTGAGTGGAGTACAAGTGGCGAGAGGGGAAACACGACACGATGGGTGTCGTGATAGGAGACGGGTCCCACTTCACACACCACACCATTCTGGACCCCCCCCCCCCCATTAAAGGCAGAATGGCAAGGGGGGTCCGGAATTTGCCTGAATGTCATTGATCAAGGTGAATAGATCCTGATCGTTCCTGAGTTGCACGTTCAATTCTAGACCCCCCCCTCATCTCTAAAGGCAGAACAACAAGGGGGCTCTGGAATGAAGCCTCAGTCGTAGATCTGGGTGGGTGGACCTTGGCCATTCAGATCTACTCGCCACTTACCCTAAGGCGCATTCATGCCCCAACTTAAAGTTGACGTCTCTTCCCCACATCTGACGGTCATTATAGACCTTGAGATCCCCCGAAGGAATCTTGTCCATTCATCGGGACTTAACCACATGCTAACATCTCAATATTTATAAGTCGGGATTTATCAAGGCGAGAGCCCGACCTCTTGTCAATGGAACTCCCGAATCCTCTATTCCCAATTTCCCAAAACAGGTAATCTCTAGACATGTAGCCTCCCGAAATCGGTCGGTCTACGACTACTTCAGGGTTTCCAGCATGGAACATCCCAATCTCTTGTCACCAGAACTCCTGAGTTCCAGGCTCCTTATTTCCCGAAATGGGAAATCTCATGACACGTGGCCTCCTTTAATCGGACGACCCAAATCTATTTCGGGGTTTCTACCATGGAAGGCCCCGATATTTTGTCACCAGAACTCCCGAGTTCTCGATTCCTGATTTCTCAAAATGGGTAATCTCTCGACACATAGCCTCCCGAAATTGGTCAGTCTACGACTACTTTGGGGTTTCCACCATTTAACATCCCAATCTCTCATCACTAGAACTCCCGAGTTCTCGACTCCTGATTTCCCGAAATGGGAAATCTCATGACACGTGGCCTCCTTTAATCGAATGACCCAAAACTATTTTGGGGCTTTCGCCCTTATCCACTGGGGGTTTAACCCTCGGGTATCTCCTGACAGATCCAATGGCTGTCAGGTTTTCCAACCGAGATCTGACGGCTCAGACAGGTTCCTAACTTGTGCATTCTCCCATGACTTCCTGGACGGGGAAAAATCAACGGTCCATATGTTCTCATGGACCTTGAGGATCTACGATTCCCGATATCTTTGCTACCCATGAAGACACAGAAAGGCGAGGCGGTAAGTCATTTAACCCTCTACTTTCTCCTACCAATCTAACGGTCATGGGTGACCATAGATTTCTCGACGGGATCTCGTCCGTTGATTAACACCTATTCAGGGTTAAGGAAATTGACACTCCATTTTCTTCTTCCGATCTGACAACTGTGAGTGACCACCGATCTCCTAATGGGACCTCGTCCATCCATTCGATACTTACCAGGGATTTCTTAAGGCCTTGCACCTTCACGTCCTTTTTCCAGGTTCTTGATGGCTT
>JASDQU010202422.1:3635-15314 GCA_032191745.1 Picea mariana | reverse complement strand
TCAGGTTCTTGGCCCGTGGACTTAGAGATTGGGTTTAATGCTAATACTTTATGTAGATATTTTTTTTTTTACATAGATATTTTATGTGACTGGTTTGTACTTGACAAGTGACTTGGTTGATGAAATTGATATGTGTTATGGATTAGAACACTTCGAACACACACCATACTATATATATATATATATATATATATATATATATATATATATTTATACTGTAATACCTATATTTTTTATATTGTTCACGCTTGAAGTTGGCTTGGGGATGGGCTTTGATTTGATATTGTGGAGATTGTGCCTATGGGCCCAATACTTTTATAATTTATTTTATTTCTAATTCTATATATATGTTAGGCTCTACCACATGAATTGCAACACTTCCAAACAACAAAGAACTTTATGTGTTGCAACTCAATGGCGTCTATCCTAAGGAAAAATTAAACAAGAAACAGATAATGCAAAAATGCATGAAGGGGAAAATCTAACCTATATGCCAATTTTTAGATCATTACCTATGAGAATGAATCAACATGGAATGAAAAGGTACCAAAGAAAATGTCTCTAAAGTCCTGTATATAAGACCAAAAACAGTCACCCAGAAGTTAATAAGTCCAATATAGAAACCTTTAATAAAAAAAAGTGCTAAGGGATATGGAAATTGAAAAGAAGAAATCATAAGAATACAATATGTATAGACCACTACGTATCCTTTTGGTCTATGCATATTAGTTCTCCAAGTAGATCCCATTGATAGGCTCAAGACAAGGACTTCTTTGGTAAACAATATACAAAGTTTCTAGTTCAGGAAGAGGTCGAGGATCCATAAGCATAACTTCAAGGATGACCTCATCCAAAGGAAACTCAACATCCATGAAACTAAGGCTCGACAACACACAAATAATAGGGCTTGAGGTCTCACAAAAAGTAATATGAGACTCAAGAGGAAGCTTTGGATTACTTAGGATAGTAGGGGGACGCAAGGTCTCCCATGTTCCCATTGGATAAAACACTTTATCAATTTCTAATACCTAGTCTCAAGAAGGAGAACATAATTGTAAAGATCCCATCTCAGGAGCAATTGAACACTGAGGATAAGATGCCACATAATTCACCTATGGCAGGAAAGAGTCTACTTGAACACTAGTAGCACTCAAAGGAGAAACATGAACTAAATTAGAACTAGGATGGTGATTATTAGATGAAATCTGATCAATAGTGGCAATGCTTCCATTGTGAGGGAAATGCAACCCACAAAAGAGTGTAGAAACCATATCCTTCATAGCATAAACATAGTCATTCCTGAGAATCATATTGAATTCTAAAGGACCTGGAACCACTAACAAATTGACTAGAATAGTCTTCCCACCTAAGGTGATAGGAAATTGAGGAAGAATCCCCAAACATTCACTAGGTCTCCTATCGAAATCTAGCAACTCACTGGTAGCTGACACAATCTTGGGAGAACCCAAATCTTGCCAATACGATGAGGATAAAATACTTGTATGGGATCCTTCATATACAATACACCGATGAACACATTTCAACATAGATTCAACCAGAACCATTATTTGGAAAGGTGTAGAAGAAGGAAGGAGAGGCTCTACAATATCATTCCAATCAAAGGAAACCATATTAGGAATTGGAGGGAGCGTACTTGAAGAGAGTGGAATGCCCCTTTGTTTAGAACGTAGTGAATTGGAAATGCTAAATACATAGTTGAAAGATGCATCACTCCCTGGAATAAGAGTGGTATCAGTTGAATATTGTGTTAGCTTGACCACTTTGGAAGACTGGTCACTCTCCAAGAGAAGAGTGGGATTAGTTTAAGATTGCATCGGTGTGACCACTTCGTCAAATACTGGTTGAGAAGGATGTGAGACAACATGGTCAAGAGATGCATCACCCCCAAAATAATATGGGTGTCGACCGAATATGGGATCATCACGATCAATTCATCAACCAACAATTGATTATATTGTTCGAAAAATGAAGACGACACAGAACTAGAAGGGGCTTCATACAAGGACCACGCTCTTCTTACCACGAAAATAGCAAGGCATAAACTAGTAAGCTGATCTCCTTTGCAAATCTTACAAGGGAACTTGATGTTACATCCTATTAGTCTAGGATTATTAACTGTATTAATGCCCCCAGCATGAATTTTAGCGGCTGATGGATTTCCCCCAGCATGACTTGCAGTAGCTAGGTGTTGATCTCCAACATGATTTGTAGAGGTTGGTTTCATTTGTTTAGTATGACTATACATGACTATAATTTTACTCTTATAATGACTCACAGAAGTTGGTTTCTTTCCCCTAGCATGACTAGCAGAGGCTGGATGGAAGTCACCAACATGACCCATAGAGGTTGGTTTCTTTCCCCCCACATGACTAGCATAGGCTAGGTAAATGTATCCAACATGACTCACAGAGGTTGGTGACATATATCCAACATGACTAGTAGAGGTTGGTTTCATGCTTCCACCATGACTAGCAGAGGCTAGTTGTTGAATTCTAGTATGACTTGTAGGGACTGGGCTCTTTTCCCCAACATGAATTGAAAAGGCTGGGTGTTGCTATTAAACATGACTCACAGAGGTTGTTGACCTATCTCCAACATGGCTAGAAGAGGTTGGTGAGATAATGCTAGTATGACTCCTAGTGACTGGACTCGTGCTTCCTACATGACTCACAATGACTAGTTTCTTTCCCCCAGTATGACTCACAGATCCCAGTGATAGGTCTCCAACATGACTAGTAGAGGTTGGTGACTTCTTTGTTGGAGATATTACACACTCACCTATAATTATTTTCCTATGTTTGATAGTTCAATGTTGAGAATGCTTGAATATTCTCTCTATATAATATTCCCCTACAAAATAGGGTGCTTCTATTTAGTTCAAATTTAGTTACATTTAGTTAGACTAGAGGAAGTCACTCATGCATGGAAACATCATTTTTATCACCAACAGTTGCATGTGTTTCTATAACTTCTACACGTGTGACTTAGTTAAGTGATGATTGCATGAATAAGTTAACTAGGACTAGGTGGAAGATTACTTGGGTTTCTATCGATGAGTGTTTAGATCTCTATAGATCACTATTATGGTGCATTAGTTAATCATGTAGCCTATATCTATTGTAAATTATTCATTGTTTGAGTGTGGAATACAGATAATAGAAATTATTTCATTCTTTCCTCTATTTTAGTCTCTTATATTCACACCATTGGATGTTAAGTTTGCTTCATTGTTAGCTATATATTTTGTGCAGGTATCTCAAAAAATATACATGGTATCATATCCCACAAGCCGCTAACAAGGATAATCACCAACACTCTTTTGGAGGTACCAAAGACAGAAGAAAGAAGTAGGAAAGATGGAATCTATGTTTTACTCGCCGACAATATTTCTCACACCTCATAACTATTTGGAGTGGAAGCCAAAGATTCTACTTCTTCTCAAAAGTAGAGGCTTATACCAAATAACCATGGAAATGGAAGTAGAGCCTAATTCCACTGATGAGAAAAATGACTTTCTCAAAATACAAGATATTTCCATAGGATGTATCTGCTTGTCTATTTCTCCTGAAATTTATCATCAAGTAGATGATGAATCACAAGACTCAAATCCAAATGAATTATGGACTATATTGGAGGTTCAATTTTGGAATAAGGAATATTTCATGAAAACGTTTGACAAGATAGATCCAATAGAAAATCCACTGGAAGATCAATCCTCTCAGTTTGTAGATTCTTCTACACATGTATTTGCACAACTCTTCGTTCCATTCATTGGAGATGATGTCTACTCCATTTAATATTTTTTTTATGAATCACATACAAAGCATATCATCTATGCATATCATAATCTGCATGAAAAAACTTTTTCATTTGTCATTCATGCATCCTAGGAGCCACATGCAGAGACTCCCATCCATGCATCTCAGGAGCCAAAAAGGGGGCCGCGCACATAAGATTCAATTATGACAATTTATTATAATAATATTCAGAAATAAAATTTATATTTGAAATCCTCTCGGAAAAATGTCCAATTTTGAAAAAACAATCGTCCAAAACAGAGTCCGGGAAGTGAAGTTATGAGCTTTTTAAAATCAACAAATTTTCATCTTTTTTCCATAAATGGTCATGCAATTTTCAAAGTTTCATCCAAAATTCACATGGATTTGGATCTTCTTCTTTACAATAAGATAAGGTGGATATATGTGGACATATCACTAGTGAATCTACTTCATCATATCCATACATAACCTCTTCAACAAAATCTTCATTGAGCATAAGCTTGCACATTTGCAAGATCTCCTTGGATTGAAGGACATAGTTTCTTAGCAAATACCCTTCTTCTTATTTTTTATCTTTTGATGCATTGTACTTTGCGGGGGGGTGGGGTGGGGAGGGCTTCCCATGAGGTTTTCATTCTTTCCTTGTTTCTTTAGTGTCTCATTATTATATGCATTGTACAATGGGTACCTAACATGGCCTTATTTTCCATGACCCACTCATCATATACACCCTAGTAGTGTTCAGGGGGGCTGTTGGAGATATTACACACTCACCTAGAGTTATTTTCCTTAGTTTTATAGTCCAATGTTGATAATGATTGAATATTCTCTCTATAGAATATTCCCCTATAAAATAGGGTTCTTCTCTTCAGTTCAGAGTTAGTTACACTCGGTTAGACTAGTGGAAGTCACTCATGCATGGAAACCTCGGTTTTATCACCATCAGTTGCATGTGTTTCTCTCATTTCCACACATGTGACTTAGTTAAACAATGATTTCATGTATTAGTTAACTAAGACTAGGTGGTAGATTATTTCAGTTTCTATCAGTGAGTGCCTAGATCTCTCTATATCACTACTATGGCACATTGGTTAATCATGTAGCCTATATCTATTGTAAATTATTCACTCTTTGAGTGTGGAATAAAGATAATAGAAATTATTCCATTCTTTCCTCCATTTTTGTCTCTTCTCTTCACACCATTGCATGTTGTGTATGCTTCATTGTTAGCTAGATCTTCTATGCAGATATCTCATAAAATCTACATTATTCTTCTTACTCTTCCTCTTCCTATTCCTTTTATACTTATGGTTACTAGTAGTAAGACTTTCACCAGAAGAGGGATAAGGAGAAGGAGAAGGAGTAAAAATTGTGGATGTAGAAGGTAAAGGATCAACATTCGTATGATGCCCATAACATAAGGTTCCTATTTGAGAATCATCAAGAGCATTCGAGACACTCAGAGTGGTGCAAAACAAAATAGATAGTCCTACATTCAACTAAGGAATGTTCAAAGTGGCCATAAATGGGGCACCAACGTTTCCAAGGAATGGAAAATCACAAGGATCCCCCAATGAAAGGGTCTCTTGGTTGATATCCTCAAGAAATTTGGACATGACTTTATTATGCACAGGTTCATCCCTTTTTGGATTCTTTATGTCCATAAAAGTCTCACGCACTAAATATGGTGAACCAGTGGTATAAAAACCCACACCTTCGAGGAGGCAGCTCCACGCTTTCAAGAGAAAGACTAGGGGTCCTTCCCAACCAGTAGAATAATTGGTTAACCACCTTGAACCAAAAATCCAAAATAGGTGATGTTGACACAACCTAAGTCCAACTATAAAAATAATCACTATGCTAAAAATTTCTAATAGAAACATTGCAAGAAAACAACTTTTCCAAATCTTCAGCCTAGGTGGATATGATCCCGAGTCCAAAGAAATCAAAAAGTGGAAAGGGACCTTCCATACAAAGTCATAGGTTGATTAAGTCTCATGAACAAATGGACAAAGGAGTGATAAGTAGTTATTCCAACCTCCATTGACTAGCCTTACCCGGTGCAAGCACCCATGCTTCGTAGGTCACCCTCCAACAATAATAAATAGTGTGATACATAAAATTCCCTAGGTACCATGTGAAACCCCCTGTAGTCACCTCTTATATCCCTAGGAAAAGAAACTAAGGTCACCAACTCCCAGTTATGGGGTACAATAAACGATCGTGATTGGACATATGGGAAGGGTAACTAAGCTTGAAGCTCTTCCATGGGACTGTCTACAAAAGGGCTGGTGTCACTTTAGAAAATATCAAACTAGGTATGAAGCTTCTAGAGTATTGACACTAAGAGGGCCAATGCCATTTCAGGAAAAATTCAACCAAGTTCAAAATTCATAGAGGACCGATGCCAAATGAGTCAGTGTCACTTCAAGTAAAAAACCCAAATACTCTTAATCCACTATGCTCAGATAAGACTCAGAGGAGTTAGCGTTCATTTTATAGGTTTTTATTTAATCAACAAGGGTGTGGAGTGAAATTGATGTTGTTTGAGACTCTTGCAAAAAATGAAACCCATAAGAACATAGGCAAAGAAAAATTTACACTAATCCTTCAATGAAAAAGAGTTTCAAAAAATAAAAAAAATGCATGAACAATCCTTTAAACCTTGAAATGCAAAATTTTCCTTTCCTGATACAAAATGCACTAAATACCTGAGTGCTAGTAAGCTAGTTCTTTCCTACAAAATTTCATAGGTAAGGGAACAAGAAAATAACAACCAACGACCAAGTTTTATTTTTATTTTTTGTACTAGAAAGAAATGGAACGCAATTAGGATGCAATTTTTTCTTTTCTTTTTATGAAAAAAGGGAAGAAGGCAAAGAGGAAGAAATAAAACATTCTAAAAATACTAGAAGGAAATAAACAACTAGAAGCGAAGCCCATCCCCTCAAGACTAACCTTTCAACCCACCTAAAAACCATATAAGAAAAAGACTAACCAAATAAAAAGAAATAACTTTATAGCATGATTTTCAAGTTTTCATAGGCTTAATAAAACATTCAAAGACAAAAGAAATGAGATAAAGTTTAGAAAATACTGAACAACCAACCTAAATCCTCCCAAAACTCAAAGAATGGACCAAAAACAACCTTTCTCAGAAAAACACGTGACAACAAACACAATGAATAGCATATATATGCTATTGGAACCGAGGAAAATCGCATATATACGTGATTCAAACAAAGTTAAAATGTGTATGGTTTGGAAAAAACTTAGAAAAAGAAGTTGCAAACCCAAGGGAAGCTTCCAAAACTTAGAGAAGGCTTTTGGGATAGCAATTTCTTTGAAAATCAGCCCAGAAAACAAGAAAACCACAACAATCAAGACAACACAAGATCCCTTAAACCAACACAAACTAGGAGAAAAGAGTCCCCAGTATGGTCCCCAACTCTATTACATGATTTTTACCCTATGACCTTGGTTCTATGTCACAATAGAGCATTATCTTATCTAAAACACTGAACTTACCCTCCTGCGTACAAACTTATAAAGAAATAACTTCTTGGAAGAGAGAGTGGAAGACCTCACAACTTGTATCCAAATGTTTGGTGTCGTTCCTCACTCTTGACCTTTGACTTACCCCTGATCTTTGTCCACACCAACCTACAAAAGGAGATCAAGTCTATATTGCAACAAGCTAGTTATGAAATCAAGCTATACATGTAATGTGAAAAATTCAAATATGTAAATCAAGTTAGCATATACAAATAGATTGAACAAAATTACACATATATGGAGGGAAATAGAACTCTTTTATTGAAATAGTACAAGTAGGTAGTTACAACCTGACCCTAACCACTGACACTACCTCGAAGCCAATCACTTAGGTTCCTCCACTAGATCCTTCAAGCATCAACTGAAAAAAGTGGTTCTTCCTCGAATGACCTAGAAGGGATAGGAAGACACCCTATGGTCATATATGAGAGAGGAGGAAATTTGGAAATGCAGATTTCCATATTAGGGGATGCTACTCATAGGTTCAGGGAATAGGGAATTTTTCAAATCGTCAACATAATATTGTACCAAGGTTTTTTCTCCTCATCCATACCCCCATAGGTTCTTATATACCATATTAAATATGTTGGGATGGTTATATTCCATTGTGTATGGCACAATGGAGGTTTATGAACAACACAAACCAAAAACCCCACCCGAAAATGTGCAATATTTTTATTTTTCACAAAATTGAGGGTATACATTGTTTGTACACTATAAAATAGCGTGTGTATGTGATTTGCACATGGGTGAATAGAGTATGGAAAAAAAGTGTTGTGTTTTAGATGATTATGACAAAGGAGAATGGGATTTAGGTTTGAAAGATAGTTAATGGACTAGGCCATCTCATAAATGCAATTTTTTATAGAAATTTGTGGTATAACATAAATTTATCAAGATCTACACTTTTCTTGGGCTTCAGGAAGATGCAATTCGGGGGGGTGTTCCATTGATGTAATTTCACCTCCTAAATATACAGATTTGTGTGTTGATGGGGGGTGTTGGAACATCAAACATTGATGGTTCATCACACATATCCTAGGTTTAGTCGATCAATATGTTGACCTACATCTGGACACAATTGGTTGAGAGATCAACCTACACACCACACCTATTGGTCGAGTAGTCGACGTTCCTGTTGGTCAGATAGTCAAAAATCAGTCGAAGATAGTGGAAAGATGGATCGACCATCCCTGTAATCGACTATGAGTTAGATAGATATTCGTTTGGGTCAAGTCTCGTCAAGATGACTTGACAGAGAGGATTTTGTGGAGTCATATCTAACCACCTATGGTTATATGTGGATAAGATCTTCCAGATTCCGTGGGAGTCGGTTAGATATTGAGACTATAAAAGAATACCCCTTGGTTCATTATCATAACGTTGAATGTGAATTGAGATTTCACAATAGATCATGCATATCAAGATGTGTAATATGCACTCTGATGTTCTGATCATAATACGATGTACTTAAGTGTTGTAATGGTGTCTTTAGATGCCACCTCTGTTATTCTAAATTTTCGCCCCTCTTTGATTGTCTGTAGTACTGTGTTCTTTGTTTCATATCATGTTCCATTTTATTCCCCGACAAAAATAAGTTGGGATGACCTTACTCCCAAACAACTAATTCTTTTAGATGCTAAATTATGATAAGGTAAAAATTTTAAGAACCCCATAGTTGAATTAATTTTAAATTATCTACCCACTTTCAGGGGGCTATTAAAAATACTATTATTTTATTAAAAAATGAATTATTATTTAGGAAGATAAATAAATAATCAGAGAAAAGGGGGAGTGACACATGGGGGGGAAGAGTAATGAATAAAAATGAATTTATTAATTAAGAAAGTTGTAATTTTGCATGAAGGGGGTGAGGTGGCTAGCCTCATGGGATCTATAAATAGAAGAGAGTATCCATTTTTTGGGGGTGGTGACCTAGAGAGTACATAAATGCTACGAAAATTATACCAACATAAATAGTTGGAATCATAATATTGGAGATATTACACACCCGCCTAGTATTTATTTTCCTATGTTCATTAGTCTATGTTGAGGTTGTCCCTTGGTCTGAGATATTCTCCCCTAGATGAGGGAACCACATCCTCTTCAATCATTACTCAATTCTACTTTAGTTAGACTAGTGGAGCCAAGTCTCACATAGAAACCTTAATATTATCACTAAGTGTTGCATGTTCGCCTTGGAATCATCACCAGGAGGGTGCAATTCACATGAATGAGGCTAAGAGAGCACTACACATGTGTATGAATGATATTCTCTCCACTTCACTTGTGTGATATAGTTAACTAATGACTGTATGGTTAGTTAACTAGGACTAGGTGAAAGTTCACTCAATTTTCTATTAGTGTATGTCCACATCTCTCTATAAGACTACAATGGTGCATTAGTTTGAGAATGTAGCTTATATATATTGCAAATTATTCACTCTTTGAGTGTGGATTGTGTGGAATACAATTATTTCATTATTTCTCTCCAATTCCTCTCTTCTTCTCTTAACTTTGCAAGTTTTGTGTTCATTGTTGATAGCTAGACTCTCTGTGCAAGTTTCACTACAATTTCACATGGTAATAAATCCGGTATGTGTTAGGAAGAAGGCACACAAACTATGTATTATAGGTACACAATATTGAAGCAATTTCAAAGGATGGAATTTCTATCGTCTGTCATTCTTACCCCATACAACTACTTCAATTGGAAGCCAAAGATTCTTCTTCTTCTCAAAATCATAGGATTATATCGAATCACTATGGGAACTGAAGTAGAGCCCAACTCCACTGATGAGAAATCTCATTTTCTCAACAGACAGAATATGGTTTTCAGACTTATCTCCTTGTATATTTCTCCTTAATTACTATTCCATGTTGAATCATTCACAACTCTAGATGAAGTATGGAACAAATTGGAGGTCCTATTCGGGAGGATGATCATGAAGAATGCATGTTGGAGAACTCCAAGATAAATCCCACAAAAACTCCATTGGAGGGAAAAATCCACTTCACTTGTGTGAGCTAGTTAATTGGTGACTACATGGTCAGCTAACTAGGACTAGGTGGCGGTTCACTTAGGTTTTTGTTAGTGTATTTTCTCATCTCTCTAGAAGACTACTATGTCACATTAGTTTGAGAATGTATCTTATCTATATTGTAAATTATTCACTCTTTGAGTGTGGATTGTGTGGAATACAATTCTTTCAGTCTTTCTCTCCAATTCTTCTATTCTCTCTCAACTTTGCAAGTTTTGTGTTCATTGTTTCTAGCTAGATTCTATGTGCAAGTTTCACTACAATTTCATAGATAAATGGGATTTGGAAAGGATTTAGGATCACTAATATGAATTTTTTTAGTGGATGGTAAAATACATGATGTACATATATTCTACAACTAGAACTGGTTATGATCCCACGCAACTTGGGGATCTCAAGGAAAGGATTTTTCCTTGAGTATGGCTGGGAGGAAACCAGTTAGGATCATGAAAGTTGGAAATGGTAATGGAATTAGAGCTAATGGATGGATCATTACTAAAATTGAGGAAACTACCCTTCATTGAGAGTGGAAATTGATTGGTACAACCTAAGTTGGAAAAGGAAAGGGGCTAGTGGATGGAACACTTTGCAACTGTTGAATTTACATTTATAGTTTGTTATACTTATAATTGATTTGAAAATTTATGTTAAATAATATTATGCTAGTTGTATTAGTTAAAAAATTTATATTTTCTAGAATAGATATCAATTTGGACTTGATATATAAATTATTGACCCATTGTTGTATGGAATTGTGTTTAGATACTAATTTACTGTGAAATGCATGAGAAACATGTGTAAACAACAAGAAGACAATATGGAAAATCTATGGAAAAAAAATTCATTTCCTATATGCCAAAAATATATTTGAGAAAACAAAAGATGCATTTGGAGGTAAATGTTCTAAAATAGTTATATAATGCATTATTAGGTTGGAAGTGAATTTGGTTTATTTATCTTCATGTAATTTTGATTTCAAGTGGTTATTCATGAAAAAGTTTCCTCATGAGTTGTAGGAATTGTTCTTGAATTCAACCCTCTAGAATAAAAAATGATGGACGACTTTGAACATGGAAATTCCAACTACACTTACTAGGTAAAAATGATATACATTAATTTATTGGAAACTCTATTAATTGTGAATTTCTATAAGAATAAAACCTGATGGTCGTATTCTTCCATTCTTGAATATCATTATTAATGGTTGAAATTTGACGTGAAAATTTTAATGATGAATGGGTTATCATTAGTTTTCTAAAAATTATAGTAATTTAGGACTTCTT
>JASDQU010202421.1:0-19025 GCA_032191745.1 Picea mariana | reverse complement strand
CCAACACTTTATTCTTGGCAAGGATGAGGTCAATCCTTGTCTTCCACACTCTGAAGTTAGAGGTTCCATCTAACTTGTTCTCAAACTTCATAGAGTTAGTCATAGCTTGATTGGCTTGGTCAAACCCTAGATTTGACCAGTAATCCAAACTTCACGTCTTGGCCTTCTGAGAGTGCCAGGGGATGCGCTAGGCTAGGGGGCACTGATATGTCCAAAGATTAGGTCAATCCATTCACTTAAGGTGCCTCAACAAGAGGATTAGGGTTTATGCAACTACTCCTGCTAGTAACCCTAGCGGCAGTGTCCTGGAAGTTGCTTCTACTAGTAACCCTAGTAGCAGTTCCTCAACGAGCTCAATATCTTAGCGGCTATGTTTCCTTACAATGTTTAGACTGAATGAAGGAGGTGTGGGCCCATAACCTGTTATAATATAGAAGATAGTGTGCTCATTTTACCATTGACGATACCCTCATCACCCAACCATAGGCCGAAGCCACCCTCCGAGCACCTTAACCTTGACTGAGAATTCCTCCAGAAGCAAACCCTAGGCTAGATATCCAAACAAAGGGTACCACACCTTTCCCCAAGGATAGCGCATCACAAAAAGATGATCAGATAGTCTAAACCCTAGCCAAGAGATATTCAAGCCAATACTGAAAACTTGTTGCTGCTGCAACTACACCTGCAGCTCTCCTCCACACGTGTGCACCAAACTGGGAACTGCAGTGTGCACCAAACTAGGAACTGCAATTCTGAGATGCTGTCAAATGAGAACTGGCGCCCTGTATTTATACTGGTTATGCCAGATTTGTTGGGGCCGACTTCTCCTTCTGGATATGTGTATGTTCAATATATTATTATTATTTTTGGCCGACTTCTTCTCTTGGAGGCTAATAACCTAATATAAATTTTCTTCTTGAGCCGACAAGGCTTCTAGGGTTATTAGCCAACTCATTAGGGTTTTCTCTTGCCTTCTGAAGTCTTCTATTCTCATCAGGTTCACACGTGGAGCTAAATACCTCCCATAGCTACCATAATATTAACAATGTCAACATGATGTCATGCTGATGCTAGCGTTGACTTTTTGCCTATTGACTGTTAACTTTTTGCATATTTGGAGAAACAAACAGATCGTGATATATGGAGCATATGACGTCTGTTTGAGCTCGTTCAAGTTGCATTAGGTTCGTATCGATGAGGCATACACACACGTTTGTTTTGAATCCATTATGAGAACTTTGATTTTTAGGCCTTCCTGGACCCATTTTGGTCTCGAGATCCAATTCTAGATCACTTACCTTGGAAAATTGGAGAAATCATGGTAAAAAATAAATTCCATTTGGATGAACCTGCATGTCATTTTGACCAACTCGGCTTAAATGAAACTAAACTTGTTGAGGATTTTGACCTGAATGATATGTTTACTGCATATATGGAATCAATTGGTTATTCTTATTACTTTACCAAAATTGAGAAGATTAAAGAAGGAGGTGGAGATAATTTAGATATCCCTAAGACTATGACTGACCAAGATTTAAATTACATGGAAGAATTAATTAGTACCAATGAAGGATACCGACAACATGACAAAGAAGTAGCAAATATAAATCCCAATTCACCAATTGTTTCCCAGAAAAGTACCCCGGTAAGAAAAAAACATAGGAGAAGTGGTATCGAGATGAGAAAAACATTGGCTGGAAGTTCAGACGATTATGGTGATAGGGACCCACCCAAGAAAAATCTTGAAAATTCTCATATTGTATATACTTTTTCCAAGAGAAAAAGGAATACACATACAATAGGGTTAGGTGTACCTAAAACCCAAGAAATCCCATAAGATATGGATGTGGATGAGCTTATTGAAGAACCTAGTTGGTATGAAAAAATATTTTTGGAAACATGACAAATCATTGAATCCCTAGTTACCCAAGAACCACAGATTTTTGAAGAGGAATCTATAACCTTGCACCACACGACCTACAATCCAGTATCCAAAAAGTAGTAATTGAAAAAGTTAATACAAAAAATAAAAAGTCAGTAGAGAAATGGAAATCAACATTTGATTTCGACGGGGTTGCACCATAAGAAATTGTACAATTCCACAATGCAACCAGAGAAGCCCCGAAATAGTCTGTCAACACTATGGAAAAGGAAAATTTGGAATTAAAACAAAGAATAAAAGAATTTGAGGTGACCTTAATTCTAGGACCTTTTTTTCCAGAACATTTAAATACAATTCAACCAAATCGTAATTTAGAAGATGTCCTGGAAAATAGTAACAAATATAAAGGTTCATCAAGTTTACTATAAGAAATAAGAAAATATGTTGGAGACGGGATCCATAAAATGATAGATTTGATTCAAGGGATTTGGGAACTTGCACATAATTCGTCTAACTTTGTAACAAGAATCACAAATTTCAAACAATATCTTCAGGAGGATATGGAGAATGATTAAGGTTTCTACAAAAACACTATGGTTACATTCTCTGCCAAAGTTTCAAGCTTGAGAGATATCCATAGAAGAGAGCAAAACTTTCCTTCCAATATCTGGACGAAACAAATCAATGCATGTTGGTTGAAGAGGTTAAAGTACTTGAGAGAAATGATAAGTAAAATAGAGGCTTTGAAAATAAAAAGCGGTGACTTATTCTTTAAATTGGTTGATCTCACAGAATAACTTGATGGGAAGAACCTATTAATGGATACAATAATTTCATCAAAAGAATAATTGTTAGACCAACTTAATGTATTGAAATTTGCATGGGAAAATGAGTTCAACGAAACAATAGGATTCTCCAAAGAGGAAGCTGAAAGGTGGCTAGTCAGATACATCAACATGAATGATGAAGTAGATGACACATTGCACCAATCATGCATGGAGTTGAGATAGATGGAGAATGAATTGTTAGAGATAAAGACAAGGCATGAGATCACAATGCCCCCCATGAGGGAATATCTTGAAGATTGGTCAAGAAAAGAATTAATCAAAATTGTTGAGCCAGATCAACAAGAAATGGTTTCAATAGTTATGCCACCTCAACAACAACAAGAATCTACAAAAGAGGCACCTCAAAGAAAGTAAAAGGGTTCAATTTTTTTTTCCATCCCAGTGAGTCGCGAAACAACTTTTTGTCCTCTTCTTGCTATCATTCTTCTACAATCATTTGTCACATTGCCTTCCATTTCTCATTTAAATGTGACACCATGGTTGATCTTTTATTGTTCTTCTTCTGTCTTCAAGGTGTTTTCATTTTATGGTCCACGAGAGCCCCACCCCAGTCCTCTTTGAAGGACATACACAATATTTATTTCAAATACATTTACCTTGTATTTTAAAGACATATTTATTATTTTTAAAGGTTCCTAGAGAATTATTTTGGGATATTAAATTGTTGTAATCTCAAAGACTTTGGTTTCAAGATTGAGATTCCAAATGTGTGTCCATCATAATCTTTTTTGTTCCTAATGAAATGGTCATTTAAAGTTCTCTGCCATATGTTGTCCATATTTTAATGTCTCCTTTCTTGGATATTGTGTTATGTCTTGATGAATTCTATGATAGAAATGCCATTCTGTTTATCTTATATTCTATTTGTTTAGGAATTCTGTAATATATTGTAAATAATTTATTTTTATAAGATACATGATCCTATCTCAGGTATTCATTGCATGTGGATATTTATTTTAAATAATCCTGGTCCTTCTTAGGAATTGTTTATATTTATTCATACAATCTTAAAATAGAGGAGTAACACCTCTTAAAAAATGAAAGGGGATTTTATCCTTGTGAGGTTGACTTAAAGATCGTAAAGCAATTTTTCAACTCAACAACTAAATACCTAGTTAATAAACTTATTGTGTGGAAAAAATTGTTTTTTTGGAGAATGGGTGATGGTTATTTTGTAGTTGATAACTTGAAAAAATTAAACACTCCTGTGACTCAGTTGATCTTAGATGGAGTGAATATGGATTGGGAGTATTTTTGTATGAACCTTTTTTGTTCCTTGCTATATTCATGGGACAATCGAGTAATGTCTATTGGATGCACTATAAATACCTTAGTTCTTGATGATGTCATGGATTCTTTAATCTTAAAGAAGTGAGGTGGAAAGATTCTAAATCCACCAATGAGGCATTTGTTGTTCCTGGAAGATTGAAGGAGATAGGTAAGAAGAGAGAAAATGGCAGATCCAAATACCATGGGAGACATATAAGTCTCTTGGAAATTCAAAGGAAAAATGTTGGAACTACAAAAAGGTTGGGAATTTCAAAAGAGATTACAAGGAAGAGAAAAAAAAGAATAGGAAGGAAAATAATGGTTATTATTATGAGTCTAAATAATATTCTCATGAGGATGGTGGAGATTCTAATTAGGTGTTTAGCATTCTCCCTTGTTCTCGAATTCGAAGGGGAAACCTCCTTTTACAATATATCTAATTCAAAAGACAATATGNCATGAGTAATAAACTAATAATAAATGAGTTTTATGGATTTAACATAGGGCCTGAGATGCCTTAACATATCCTCTCTCATTAAAAAAAAAAAAATTCCCTCAAAGCTTGTAATTGAGGGTGTTCTTCATGAATTGCTCATTTTCCATTGTAGCTTCTTCAGGAAGAATATTCTTCCACTTGATTAGGTACTCCATAATGGTTCTATTTACTAGAGATATATAATTCCTATCTATAACTTTTTCATGTTCAAGAATCAACTTTCCTTCTTCATCTAATTATGGAAGTTTTGTCTACACTCGCATATTTTGTTCCAAAATTGTTTACATGAAAAATCTTATCGATGTGAGAAGAAGGAAAATATAACTCATACACCACTTATCCAATATTGCAAATAATATTGTAAGGCCCATAAAATTTTGGAGCTAATTTTTTATTCTTCTTATGTTTGAGAGTAGATTGCTTATAAGGTTGCAGTCTCAAAAATAACCAATCACCCTCCTGAAGTTGTATTTCACTTTGATGTCGATTTGCTTGCCGCATCATCCCGATTTGTCCCATTTTTAGGTTTTCCTTAATAATTGTCAAAGTTTATTTAGTATTTTCCATTTGTTCCATCATATGACTCATAAATCTGCCCATTTTACCATCCATTTCCATTTTGAATATTTCTTGAGAATGTGAGTAATATGCAAGTTTCAACATACTACCACTCATTTCCTCAACTTGGTTCTTCAATTGGAATAGCTTGTTTTCAAAGTCTTAATTTTCTTCCAAGGTCATGTGTGATATTTCTAGAGGTTTAATAGGAGTATTATCTCTCAAAGGACCCCTTTCCATTGGAGAAAATAATACTAATTTTCTTTTTTCTCTTTATTACTATTATAGTTATCCTTAGGGAGTGAGCTCACAGGAAAATGTTACAGGGTCCTAAGGAGAAGGGAGTGTTAGTTTCTATGTCTCTTTGATATATGTGTGGGGTCCAATAGTAGTACTCACCCCAATATCTCAGGGTACTAACTAAAGAGGCTCAATTGTGCCCTTAGCCATATTACTCAACTATCCAGGTACTAGAGAGTGGTCTCCTTGAGTGTTGTAATCGATGTACTATAGGAATAAGACAATTGATTATATTATCTAAAGATGGTTTCATGTATACCTAGGGGACTTCCTATATACCTAAATGTACATGGAAGTGATATTTTGTATATAGGTACTATCTAATGCGGTACTAATTGAAGCGGTACCAACAAGGGTTATAGGGGTTTCCAACAAGGCAATGTGAAACCATGTGTAGTTCTTGCATTTATTATTCCCTTACTGAAGTTTTACCCTCAGAACGATAAATAAGTGTGTTATTTAAATATGTCGAAACACATCTCTAAAAAAAATTAAAAATGAGCTTGCTAACCCAAAAAAGAGATCTTAAAATCACCATAAAATAACTCGTGAAAGGTAGAGTTTGAGGATGAAAATGTAAAATGTAACTTCTGAGATTGGCTATTATGACCCCAATTAAGCAATTCCACACCTTCTCTGGATCTACTAGCACCATTGAATATCTTCCAACCAAGAGTTATGCCAATTTTAAGTTATGTGCCATTCAAAATCTAATTTTTGAGAGTGTCTAGATGGTTGACCTTTGTCCCGATATATCTCTAAATTTTAAAACATTGCGAGTTTGAAATTTTGACCTCTAGTACTCTGATATGACTTATTAAACTCTTGAAAATTTTTCACTTTGAAAATTCACTGATAAAAATTATAGAAAAAATTACCAAAATGACTTGTTTAAGACTAATTCCATTATTAGTAAAAAATCCCATATTCCACAAGGTATATATCATAAATTATAATGATTCAAAATCTAAAACAAATTCCACATGTAATTATCTATACATTCTCATGATTTTTAAAATTTGAAACTTCACTGAAATTTTCTTATAGTGAAAATAAAAAGATGACGCATTTCAGACTATTTTCAGGACTAGTCACAAACCCTAACTTCCATAGAAGATATCTACGAAAATATAACTAATCAAAACCTAAATTTTTTACCAGAAATAATTCACTATGTCACCTCAGTCTCCTAAAAAATTCATTATTTGACTCATTCCATAAAAAAATTATAGAGAAAATTTCAAGATGTCTTGGTTGAAGGAGAAAAACCCTAGGTTCGTATGCTCTAAAACCAAATGTTATGATCCAAATAATTAAAATATCAAAATTAACTATATGTACACCATGTACACCAATTTGAACATGAATAATAACTCCAATAAAGATAAGAGATATAAGTTACACAATAACTCCTTAAAGAATAGGAGAACCTCCTCGAAATACCTAAATACATTCATACATCACAATTCACATCTCCTTCACAATGACTAGATGATATCTATATATACCTATTCACACATTGCACATATGACCCATTTATTAATAGGACAACCCTATTAAATATACATTTACACATTACATGTACATTTAATCCCATATATGCTCCCCCTTGGGGTCATATCCTATACATTTAACCCCATATATTCCCTCCTGGGGGTCATATCAAACACCTTGTAGCCTTGTAGTGGACCAAGTAATGGTTGCTAACGAGTAGAAATGCATAAATTATAAGCAATAATAGGTAATAATTGCTCAACAATATCACCCAAAGAAGTTCTCAAAAGGATCCATTATTTGGAAGGCATTAGTGCAAGCATTTCCTTTGGTCAGGTAGTGGGCAACATGGAGGATTGGAAACAATAGAAAGGCTAGAGTGGGTGAAGATCCATGAATGGGCACCAAAAATTATTATAGTATTTCAGCTCATCTCATCCAATCCCTTCACTCGAATGATATTTTCACTTTGGAAGACACCAAACCCCAATATCTCTAAACTAGAGGGAGGATAGATTGGAAGTCAACAAAAGCCTTGGGTATGGTATGCATCGAAGCAGATGAATGGAATCAATGTATTGGAAAATTAATATCCAACTATATCATTCTACAATAAGAAGAGGAGAAAGTCCTCTTTTGGCTTTAAAAATCACCTACATGGGAAGTCACATCTAAATTGGGATACCAAGAAGGCATGAAAGCACAATGTAATGGAGATAAGCAATAGCAGTGGGGTATCATATGGAAGCTAAATGCCGCTTTGAAGAGAAAAATATATTATGGTTGGCAATAAAAAAATAAGCTCATGAATTGGGATAATGGTTTTAAAAGAGTTTGGAAGGGCCCAAAGAAATGTTTGATGTGTAAATATAACGAGGAATCATCTTCTAATTTTTTTTATTAGTTGTATATATCATGCAGTATTGAGGCATGTGAAGATAGAATTTAAAAAAAAATCCTCACGGTCAAAAGGGAAGATTGAGGACTGCCTCAAGGATAGGATGACAGTTAAATCATTGAAGCAACTAGAAGTATTCCCATGTATTATGGTAAATTTCATCTGGTGGGAATGCAACAATAATATTCTAAAAAATGAGGATATCCATCCTAAAGTAACTAATCTATAAACTGACATGGATATTCCACTGAAACAATTTGTCACAATAGATCTAATAAATAAAACTGAAATCTACACTATGAAGGTTAAATTCCTTTAGATTCAAGAATATTTAGTTACACATTTTCTGCTTATGCATGGAACATCTAAAGTGTGGAAAATAGAGAACAATAAAATACAATCACACACCATCCACAATATAAAAAAAATATTTTCTCTGGGAAACCCTTACAAGAGAAAACCCAACTAGAAGGTGAGGTTTCTCTACTCTCTTTTCTATGTATGGAAATAATGCAAGTACAAAGGAGAAGAAACTCTCTATGGAGTTGCATGATACCTACGACCTGTTAGGATGCTACATAACATTAGCCCCCTCTGTTATTATCTATAATTTTCCACTCCTAGTTGTACTTCTCTTCTATGGAACAAAATACAATAACATAGAATGGAACCCTTTCTCCTCCTAGTGGCCCATTATTTAACATAGCTTGATAGCCATATAGGGGTAGTTTTTTTACTTCCTCAACCTTAATTATGATAGGGTTTTGAAACTTCTAGAATATTCTTGAAATTACTCACATGGATAGCCCCATATGCATGAGTATTGGGGGATGGCATGGCATCCTCTCGTACCATGGTGGTCAACATGATAGGTCCACTTTCGGGAGCCATAACCTCTGCATACAAAATCTAATTGATGCATGGTATACACCGTTCAAAAGGTGTCATAGTGCATAATATCGTAAAAGGGGTGTGCACAAGTGTTAGACATAACAACCCAAAAAAATGATCCTGCAAGTTTATTCCTCCATTGTTTTCAACTCTTAAATCATTATGATGAATTAAAAATAATATTTTGATCCAGTCCATATCAGTAACATGCGACCTCATTATTAAAATCTCTAAGGAATTTCTGGTTGTTCTTCAAGTTAAAAATCCTAGGTGTTTGATCATGCCTGATCTAGACTTTGATATACCCTGAGGATTTTGTGATTGAGCCAATCATGGTCATTCTCCAGTATGTGGGGTAGAACGATATTTTTCTTGAAGCGAAAGAATTATATTCATATAAGTTATTCTTTGGGAAGAGGGAAAAACAATAGAGTTGAATTCATTTCTCTACAGACGTTGTTCAAGGTTGCCACTTAAAAAGAGGCAAGTTACAAGTAATGGGTAACTCCAAGATGATTATCGAATAAAAAAGAATCAGTGGTGGATGTTCTACTTGGCTCACTTCTACATGATATCTTTATTTCTCTTCAATACTTTGAGTGGCTCTCCTTCAGACATATCTATAGGGAGCTTAATGGGAAAACAGATGAGCTATCAAACGAAGCCTTATCTCTTCCAGTTGGGGCTTTTGGATTCTAATAATTTTTATATGGGGAGGAGGTTGAGTGAATGGAGTTTCAACTATAATTTGTTTTCTTTGTATATGACAAAGTGTAATTAGATTCAAAGCATAGAAGGAATGGAGTGACTATGCGAACAAGAAGACTTTTGGTTGTTGTATAGGAAGTGTAGACTTTTTGTACACGATATTTTGTAAATAAAAGTTGTAATATGTAGTATAGTTTGATGGGTCTTTTCCAGACATGACAGGGGAAGACGATAAGCTATGTCTAGTTCTCTTTTGAAAAATAATATGTATATTCACCTCTCATGAATATAAACATATTTTTCTTAGGAAAAAAAATGATTGTTGAGTAGTAGTAGGGAATAATTGTAGACCACTAACAAGCAATGAATGCTTAGCATATGCAATTGGCCAAGTAATTTCTACTGGTTGGATCATGTAGTATTGGAAAACTATATTTGGTTTATATTTTTACTATGCCTATTTATAGAGTGCTAGGGTTGGAGGAAAAAATGTGTGTAAGTTTTAACTTACTATTATATTACCGAAATCTCTCTAGAATCCTTATGCTACCATTGAAAACTCTTGTTGAGAACATGGAGACACTGTAATGTATTGTAACTATATATTTGTTGAATAATAATTTAATAGTTCTTTAGAGAGTGGGTTTTTTCTCCTAGAATGGCTTTCCCCATGAAATAATTATGGAATGCTTTTTTGTTTCTTTCATTTATTTGAATAATACATTAAGTGTTATTTAGAGTGTAGGATTTTTCTCCTAGAATGTTGACCATGTAATGTATTGTAACTATATATTTGTTGAATAATACATTAAGAGTGATTTAGAGTGTGGGGTTTTTCTCCCAGAATTGATTTCCCCAGAAAACCATTGTGGAAAGGTTTGTTGTTTCTTTCATCTATTTTTTCTTTATCATCTACAACTATTTGTTTAAATTTATTTTCAAATTATTTTGTCATTGGTTGGTGTGGAAATCATATTCCACACCTCTTCTTCCTTGCAAGCCACTTAACCTCAATCTCTATGTATTTTATAGAAAAAAAACTTCTCCCTTTGTAGAAACGGTTTGAATGTTTTCCAACGTGACTAATTTGTGTTTTCTCAAATTGAAGTGTTTTAAATAAGATAGAAACATTGTTATAGAAACATTTTCCACCTCATATTCATTGATTCCCTATCGGCCTGATTTTAATACCCTTTCCCTACTTGCACACCAAAATATCCTTAAGTTCCTCCTAAAATTTCTTTAAAAACACCATGTTCAATATAAACGGGTCCTAACAGTTATACAACACACATACATACACTTGTTGGTCTTCACTAGAGAGCGTGTGCATTTATTTGGCTGAAAAAAATATAATTTGGCTAAATTTCGAGAAGGGTTTACGTGTTCCTCCAGTTCCTGACCCCTTATGTCCCATGGATAAATAATCTAACCACTTATTTGGAGTATAAAAATAATCCAAGTGGTATAGGAGAGATAAACATATGGTATAGCACCATTATGCTATCAAATTGCCAAGTCTACAAGCCCCTATTCCCAAGTCTTAAGATTCCCTCTTTAGATTTGGAAACCCCTCTTTCCAGTCATCCTTTCTATTCAATATTGTAAATGAGAGACTCCTTCTCTCTCTTGGACTTGTTTTGAGTGAGGAAATTTAGGATGATTGAGTTATTATTCTAGAGGCCCAAGTGGAGGAATTCGAAAGTCGTTTCCAGAGTAGTGTTGGTAGCAACTTGAGGTATTATGAACATGTAACTTGTTGTTCATATCTATAATGGACCTCTCTTTCTTATCCTTGTCATTTGTTAATGGTTTATTTTTGTAAACTTTATATGCATTTAGTGATGTGGAAATTAACATACTAATCATGCTTGATTTTTGAAGTTATTAGTTCGTTATGATAACTACCTTCTACAAAGCCTAGTTCTTTTATGAGTGTAGGTTGATATAGGAAGTCTTGAAGCGAGAGATTTGGAGAGTGAAATTGTGAAATGGATCTACATCAAACTACAAAAATAAGGTAGGTGATCCTTCTTCTCGTAGGTAGTTAGTTAGTTACTTCTACTTAACTTCTATTGTTAGTTAAAGATTTTTATTTTTTGGTCTATCACTTTGTTGTGGCTATAACCCAAGTCATAGGAATACATTCTCCACCAACAAAATTGGTGACCATACTAGGGAGAGTCTCCTTTGGGTTAGTTGTAGGTTCTTGCTCTTTGTTTTATGTTGTTTTTTGGATTTCTTTCTATTTTTATTGTTGCATTTAGTATTTAATAACCCTAGCCTTCATTTTTAGGCTTTTGACCTAGCTCTTTCCATTTTTTTTGGAATTATGGGTCATATACATGCTTTTATGTGATGACATAAGCATATTTACACACCCTATAAAAGGATTAGGTATGTAAGTGAGATTATATAGGCTACCTATAATGAAGACATGAGCGTATGCCTCTTGAGAAGTGATTTTTGCTTGCTTTTCAACCTTTTTAAAGCCTTCATTTGGTTGGTTGGGGGGTATTTTGAACTCTTCTAGTTTCTAAAACTTCTTGTCAGTCTTAGAAAGTTGATAAAATATTAAAATTGAAATAAAAACAAAGTTTTATTCTTGTTTAATGCTTCTTTTGATTTCTTGGATTGCATAACTATAAGACAAGTCTCGTTCTTAGGGTCTTGGTTTTGTGGTTGTTGTTGCAGTCATACTTGAAACTTGATTTTGTATCTGATTTCAATACTTTTCTTTTGTGCATTACTTTTCTTTTTTCAAACATAAAAACAAAAAATTCTTTATTTTAACATTTTTTTTTATTTTTTCCTTTAGTTGAAAGAAGAAGAAAAGGAAAAAACCTAGTTCAATGTTAGGTTTGTCTCTTTCTTTCTATTGCACTATTTTGCATCCATATTTGAAAAAGAAAAATATCTTAGTATATGAATTTGTTTTTTCTTCTTATCTTGAAAATAATTTAAAAGTAAAATAATAAAGAAAACTATTTTGTTTGCTTCTTTTGCTTTTCTCCAAATTTAGGAAAGAATGTTTGCTTTGTAGGTCAGTCTTCCTTTCCTAGTTGTTGTCATTCTTTTATAAATAAAAAGAAAGGATCCCATGACTAGAATAACTCTTTATTTTTCATTGAAAATATTGCATTTTAAGGTTTGAAAGATAGTTCATGCATTGTTCTTTCTTGAAACTCATTTCATTGTAGAATTAGTGTGAAGCTTCCTTTGCCAGTGTTGTTATAAGTTTCTTTTTACGAGAATCTCTGACACATCCCAAGTTTCACTTCCATACCCCAAGTAAAGAACATCCACTCAAAATAAATAATTAGCTAAAATCTACTAGACTTTTTTTTTCTAGGGTTCATCAACTAGTCTAGGTTAGGGCCTTGGAATAGGTTGGAAAGTAAACTCTCCAAGACCATTTAACTAAACATAGGATTATGACTAGGGACTGATAAAAATCCAATTTTCATATAGGTGTGGCCTAGAAACTCCTATAACACAAGAGTTAAACAAGAGGTCGCATGAGAGTGAGTGGTGGAGATTACCCATCTAATACTTTTCCAAATTTACGTGGATTGTTGTCTATATGAGGCTTCCTGAAGTACCACTTATGTAAGATCCTTGTTTTCAAACCCCAAACTAGTGATGTATAATTTAAATGTAATATATGGCCGAGAGCCAAGCGATGTAACATGTAAACAATGTAAATTGAATATAATGAATAAAATGTATCGTCAATTGTAGATGGATAAGGACCGAGATTTGGTGGTTAACATGTAAACGATGTAAAATGAATATAATGAATAAAATGTATCACCAATTGTAGATGGATAAGGACTGAGATTTGGTGTCTTAGTTTCCATAAGAGAGGAAAGGGGTCCAAGGGGGATGGTTTACCTATGTCTTTTAAACCCAAACCCATTTATTTTTAAATTATCATTACCATGAACCTTCCATTATATGTTGAGTGTTCTAGAGCCCAATCATTGAATTCATGTAAGAGGGTGGGTGTGAGAAGTCACATCCCATAGTTATTGAGAGCATGGGTGATTAAGAATATATTTGCAAAATGAAATGAATACAAATTATTATCAAAAGATGCTTAATAGAGAATAACATATATACAGTAAAATTGGTTTCTATTCAATAAGGAAATAAGATGAAACTGTAAAATGCAGTAGAAACAAGCTTGCTAGAATGATGATAGCTTATCTCTGAGAATAGATGTGACGATTGTTATCATTCGCAAGAAGATGATTACAATGAGGCTTTGAAGGCCTTTCTACAATAAACATGAATGTCAAAAACCCTAGACATCCAAAATCCTAACCCTAGGAGATGAAGTGCCAAAAGTCATGTGGGCCCCGTTTGGGTAAGTTAGTACATCAACTTCCCAGGGTCGTAACTTTTGCATACGATATTCATTTTAGGCGCATGATATCCCATTGGAAAGGTCTATCCAAGGAATACACATTTTGATGTTATATATCATAGATCATTTTGATTGTGGCGAGCCCTAAAATCGTTGTTTAGGGCCTCAAAACGGCCTCGCAAGTCAGGGACCCAAAAACTAGGGAAAAACTGCCAAACCGGAAAACTGCCAAAATGAGCCAGTTGGAATAGGTGTGAGGCCACCGACATCCATATGGATCAATTGGGGTTGAGTAAAATCAACTTGGGGAAGAATGTAAGTTAATCAAGTAAGGGAAAGAGGGAAAATTTGTATGGGGAGGAATCTAGAATTGCACATTCACGTTTTTGCATGGAGAGTTGTTTTTACATGGAGTTTTCTGGATAGAAAAGGAGTTCTGAGTGTTGGAGCTTGAAGGAAGTTGTTGTGAGAATGTTTGGAAGCTGCTGGGAGCTGAAATTTAATGGAGAAAGAGGACATGGGACTGCGAGTAATGTTCTATTTGAATTTAATCAAGGGAAGCAAGTGTTTTTCTACTACATGAATTCATGTTGTAGGTGTAGAATTCTTGAGGTCCCAACAAAGATATATCCTCTCTAACTTATGCTAGAATCACCAGAGGGGAGTGGAAATGCCTGAAGTAATATGAGCAGTGAAGGGGGATTCCATTCCCTAGGTTGTGCAGGTTGTGGGGAAGAGAGTTGGTCGAGTAGAATTAGCTGTGAGAATTGACTGTTGAGAGGTGGATATTATCCAGCCTTGGGTACCATCGTCTCTTGTGGATTCATAGCCCCATATTGAGGGTTACTATTGAGAAATGGAACAACAAGTATATGGTTGGGAGGAACATTCGTCCTCTATAACGAGTTGAGTATTTCTTGAGATAAGTGTTATTATTTGTTGTTTTTATTCATGTTAAATGTTGATATAGTTGTTGTGCATTTTACTTTGAGTTATCATGGTTATTTGTACTTGTTGTGAGTAGATTGATGCACATGAATATTTTATGGTTGAATGGTGTTGTATGTATTTAGTTCATACTATACACAATTAAAGTAGTTGCATTCATGTTTTTATTTGGTATGGACAACTGAATGAGATTAAATTTCATGTTGTGTATTATTTCCTCATTTAGAATTGGCAGCAAAAAAAATTATTGGGTTGTTTTAGTAGTAATGTGATCTAGCTTGGGGTTGGGTACATTATAGAGTGGTATCAGAGATTAAGCTCAAAATTGGACCTACATGGGCCAAGAAACAATGGGAATTTGGGAAAATTTGTTGTTATAGACTTCAATATGTGATGAATTTGGGGGAAATTGATAATAACCAAAGAAAAATCCCCAAATTCGCGAGAAAATTCGAGATTTAATTGCCCTAGAACTATGTGAGAGGTTTAATGGCATCAATAAGCTACATTGTAGAGTTAGATTCAATCTACAAGGTTGAAATTCACATTCTAATGGCGACTAAAGAAAATGGGAGAGTTTAATGAATTGATGGACAAGTTTTTGTTTGATCTTGAGATCAACGACCTAGGTTCACCATGATTTTATTAAAAACTTGTGATTTTCCATGGTTTTGCAAAAGGACAAAAATCGATGGTCTGGATTCATTTTCAACCATTTGGAAAATGAAACAGGTCGACGACCAATATTCATTTTCAAAAATTGGAAAAGTTAAAGAATCAACGATTGATATTCATTGGTATATTTGGGAGAAGTACGGTGAATCAATGATCAAGATCATTTTGAATGAGAGATCATTGATCTAGATTCATCTGAGACTTGGTTGAAAATATCTAAGTGTTGGAGTTTTTCAAGAAAGATCATTGATGGCCGATGGTCAGGTTAGCAAAATGAGAAAAGTATTTGGTTCAACCAAAAGTAATCTTTGATTGCTAAAGAACGATGATCGAGGATCGACAAAATTTGGGGAAATATTTCTTGCGAACAAAAGAAATATTCGATCGTCGATGGTCGATGATAAATGGTCGACATATATAGCGAGGTGTTTAATTCATCCCAAAATATGTTTCCAATCACCAATGAAGGAAATAGGATGATGACGTGTCTTTCCACGTCAACATCCATGTGTCATGCCATGTCAACATAGTTTCCACGTCGAACAAGAGATGGTCGACGACCAATGATTAGGGTTCGATGAAATTGTAACTAAGTTGGTTTTCAAAGGAATTTACCGATGGTCGATCATCGATGATCAGGGATCGATGAGATTCATGGGAAACATTTGGTTTGTGAAGAGAAACGATTGATGAATAATGGCCAATGATCAAGGTTCGGTGAGATTCATGAACACGTTTGGTTTTCGAAAAGAAATCTCCAATTGGCCATCGTCGATGTAGTGTTGGAAAATCAACAATTTAGATTGCTTTGAGTTGGCAGATAAACAATGGAAATTCATTCACGGGTCTGGGGATGGTGTAGTGGATCAATGGTTGATATTTCTTGTGATTTGAGTTCTATGAATCATATTAAAAGACAATTAAAATAGTAAAAACAAACAATTTTGTATGAATTTTTATGGTTTTTGAAGGTCATTAACTTGCAAAGTGATTTTGAGGGCCTTAATGGCGTTTTTAGGGAAAACAAATCCATGATAAAAAAGTGTACCATTGGTACATTATGAATCCATAACTTATATAAAATAAATCATAGAGAGATTTCCAACGAGCTACTTTGGGTGCAAAACAAATCTCGTTTAAGAAAGTTACAACTAAAACAAGTAAGGTGAAATTTCGGCACCAATTTACTTCTGGAGGGCATAACGCCTTGCTTAGAAGTCCATTTGGGCAACAAGAGTAGTCTATGGAAATATTATGAACCATAGAAGACAACCATGGATCCATATTTGGAATATAGGTATGTAAAAATGTGCAGGAAGAGAAAGAAGACACCTATAGCATACAAGGATAAAATAGGAAAACAATCTAAACTTCTCCGGGACATAACTTTCAGTTTGAAGCTTATATTTGAGCAAAAAAAAGTCATTGGAAAGGTCTTGAGGAGGAGAAGAAATACATCCACCCAAAATTTTGAATTGGGTGCTAAAAATTTCTCAGAAGTAATAAATTAAATTCTGCAGTAGTAAGTAAGCGTAGAATTGCAACTTGTGAATTTTGTAATTTTTCGCCCAAAAATCGGAATGAGGCATGAGTGCATCCATTGGAGAGATGTTTTAGAGAGATTCACGTGAAAAAATTGGTTTGTGAAGAGAAAAAATGGATGGATGATGGACAATGGTCAAGGTTTGGTGAGATTCATGAACACGTTTGGTTTTCAAAAAGAAATCTCCAATTGGCCATCGTCGATGTAGTGTTGGAGAATCAACAGTTTAAATTGCTTTGAGTTGGCATATAGACAATGGAAATTCATTCACAGGCCTGGGGATGGTGTAGTGAATCAATGGTTGATATTTCTTCTGATTTGAGATCTATGAATCATATTAAAATACTGTTAAAATAGTAAAAACAATCAATTTTATATGAATTTTTATGGTTTTCGAAGGTCATTAACTTGCAAAGTGATTTTGAGGGCCTTAACAATGTTTTTAGGGAAAAAAAATCCATGAGAAAAAAATGTACCATTGGTACAATATGAATCCACAACTTATATAAAATAAATCATAGAGAGATTTCTAATGAGCTACTCTGGGTGCAAAACAAAGCTCGTTAAAGAAAGTTACAACTAAGGTGAAATTTTGGCACCAATTTACTTCTGGAGGGCATAACACCTTGCTTAGAAGTCCATTTCAGGAACAAGAGTAGTCTATGAAAATATTATGAACCATAGAAGACAACCATGGAGCCAGATTTGGAATATGGGTATGTAAAAATGTGTATAGGAACAGAAAGAAGACACATGTAGCATACAAGGATAAAATAGAAAAACAATCTAAACTTCTTCGGGACATAACTTTTAGTTGGAAGCTCATATTTGAGAAAAAAAAAGTCAGTGGAAAGGTCTTGAGGAGGAGAAGAAATCCATCCACCCAAAATTTTGAATTGGGTGCTAAAAATTTCTCAGAAGTAATAAAGTAAATTCTGCAGTAGTAAGTAAGCGTAGAATTGCAACTTGTGAATGTTGTAATTTTTTGCTCAAAAATCAGAATGAGGCATGAGTACATCCATTGGAGAGATGTTTTAGAGAAGAATATGTTTGAGGAACTATATTTTGAATTGATGCACTGTGTTCTTCATAAATTTATGAGAACAATAACATGTATTCTAATTAAGGTAATTTTTTATAGTATGCATGTGCTAACAATAAGTATTACATGCACATTTCTTGCAGAATTAGAGGTACACGAAAGAATAATTTAGTTTCTATATCAGAAATAGATATATGGAGTGTTAGAATATGAAATATTGTGCTTGTTTTACCATTGACAATACCCTTGTCACCCAACCGTAGGCCGAAGCCACCCTCCGAGCACCTTGACCTTGATAGAGAAGAATACTAGTAGCAATCAATAGCCAAGCAAGGCTAATGCACCAAGCAAGAATAGAAACCAAGCTGATCAGATAGTCCCACCCAAAAACTGGCGCAACACCTTCCCTAAAAACTTGTGCACAAAACTGCGAACTGTTGTGCACAGAAACTGCTCTCTGCAATTCTGATAAGTGTGAATAATGAGAACTGGTGCCCTGTATTTATAGTGGTCTGGCAGACTTAATGGGGCCAACTTCTCCTTCTGGGTACTAATTAATTCACATTAATTATATTTCTGCAGCCAACATCTCATCTAGGGTTTCCTTTACTTCTTTACTTCCTTCCGGAATATTCTAATCTCGTCATAGGTCACAATAGAGGTTCATACCTCCCAACGCTACCATAATATCAATACTCCCTCCTAGCTAGGGAGGTATGGTCTTGAGCACAAATAGACCATTCGACTGGTAGTATCACGAGCATCGTCATTATTATCCAACTGGATAATCTCCTATGACAACCGGTACAATATTAATTGATAGAACACACTTGTGTTTATCCATGGTAGTACACAACTACTCAAACCGTGACACATAGTCACAAACAGTGGAACAAATCCACCACAGTAGTATATCTCTACTGTCTAGAGACAAGCAGTCTCCATAACAATCATCTGATGCCAACCTACACAGAAAAATATTGTTAAAATAAATTGAATCATCTGGGCCAATCTTTCACTCACGTCTGTGAGATATGAAAGAATATATGCCCTCAAAGTGGAACAATGAGATATCTGGACTATTCTTCTCAAACAAGGAAGAAT
>JASDQU010202415.1:7265-18440 GCA_032191745.1 Picea mariana | reverse complement strand
GGAATGAATTATTTCATATAAGAGTTGTATCTAAACACACTAAGATAGATACATTGTTTGATCCGGGTTCCCAAGTAAACTTGATATCTGAATCACTTGTCAAAAATATGGGTCTTGAAACAAAACAACATCCAAAGCCTTATCCTCTTGGTTGGGTATGTGATAAAGAAAAACTTAATGTCACCAAATAATGTAGGGTCAAATTTTCTATAGCTTCAAAGTTGATTGATGAAGTGGATTTGGAAGTTGTATTACTTGGATACTTTGCAAAGGGAAAAGTTGTATGTAAAATTGTCCAAGTGTGAATTTGGTAAGACTGCACTTGTGTACTTAGGTCATATTGTAGGAGGAGGACAATTAAAAATTGATCCTTCCAATATTGATGTAATTGTAAATTGGCCTGAGCCCAAAAGTGTAACCAAGATACATAGCTTCTTAGGTGCAGTCCAGTATTGGAGGAGGTTCATTTGAAACTTCTCCTTTATAGAATCTCCTTTACATGCCTTAACTAGTGTGAATAACACTTTTCAGTGGGGAGGAAAGAAAAACAATGCTTTCGACACTTTAAAGGAAAATATTAGTACCACACCAGTATTAGCACTGCTGAATCTTCAAAAACCCTTCGAGATCGAGACATATTCCAATGGATACACCATGGGTGTAGTATTGATGCAATATTGTAAGCCTATCTGTTACCACTCTGAAAATTTTAACCAAGTTGTTGTTAACTATCCTATATATGATAAAGAGTTGTATGAATTAGTTCAAAGCGTAAATAAATGGAAGCACTACTTGTTAGGGAAGGAAACAATCATACATACAGATCACCAACCCTTATAGTATCTCCAAGCACAAACCAAACTATAACAATCTCGACATTACAGATGGATGAGTTTCCTACAACAATTTCATTTGGTAATCAAGTACAAAAAGGGTACAAGTAACAAGGTAGTTGATATGCTTTCTAGACCTCTTATTGTTGCTTCTATTTTTTGAAGAATACTTCTTTATCTCATGATATCTATGTGGAACAATATGCCATTGATGAATATTTTAAAGAAGTATATAAGAGGATAATCCATGGTGCACAGGTAGAGAACTATTGTCTACAGGGAAAACTACTCTACCATCTTGGAAAGCTATGTATTCCTATAAGTGAATGAGTCCATGTAATACGCGAAGCTCACACTTCTCTTGTGTCTAGGTATTTTGGGGTAGAAAAAACTATGGCTCATTTGTAGAGGTTTTGTTACTAGCCTCAAATGAAAGAAATTGTAACTAAATATGTAAAGGGGTGTGTGATGTGTTCTACTTGTAATCCCACTAATAGAAAATTGGGGCTATACTCACCACTACCTATTCCATCCCATCCATGGGAAAGTATCTCCATGGATTTTGTAGGGGGTTTACCAATTTCGAAAGGGGGTCATGAATATTTGTATGTTGTAGTGGATAGGTTCAACAATATGTGTATATTAATGCCATGTAAAAGACAAATCAATGCTGAGCAGACTATTAATCTCTTCTTTCAGTATGTTTGGTTTCACTTTGGGTTACCCACATCCATTATCTCAGATCGAGATACTCGATTCCTTGGGGATTTTTGGACAAGCTTGTGTAGAATGATGGACACCAAGTTGAAGAGGAGCACTACTTTCCATCCACAGACCGACGAACATGCATAGGTTGCAAGCCAAACAATGGTACTTTTTCTTTGAGGCTACTGTAACAAGCATCCCAAGTTATGGGATGAACATATGCCCTATGTACAACATGCTTATAACTGAGCCTTACATTCCTCCACTTAGTGTTCGCCTTTTGAGACATGTTTTGGGTACCTACCTAAAGTTCCTTTGGACTTGATGTATGGGAGAGATGCCGATTCAAATGAAGAAAGAAATGAAGACAAAGCCCGTAAGTTCATACAAAGGATCCAACAAGTACACCAAGCAGTCATAGAATAGTTGGAGAAAAGTCAAGCATAATATAAAGAGCGGCATGACAAACATAGGGTTGATCATCAGTTCCAGGTTGGGGACCAGGTATGGCTTCACATCAAAAGGGAGAGATTGAAGGGTGAAGGCAAGAAAATCAAGTCCATTCATTATGGACCCTTCACTATTTTGGAGAAAAGTGGTACCAATGCTTTTCGTCTGGATCTTTCACATTATATGCAAATTTACTCAGTTGTAAATGTAGAGAACTTGAAACTTTTTGAGCCTCCCATGATCATGGATCAGGATGAGGAAGTTTCAATACCGTCAGTTGATGAGTTTTCTCTTGAGTATTTGTATGAGTTAAAGGAAGATATCATCCTGGACAGAAGGATGAGGACTTCACGCAGGGGTGATGTTGATTATCTTTGAGTAGGCTTAAAGGACACACATCCAAGCAAGGAAAAGTGGATTGAGAAGGACAAGGTGAGGGAACTATTCCCTCACTTATATGTTGATTGATGAAATATTTTGGTGGTCAAAAAATATCTCAGTGGGAAGGTGTGATCCAAAAAGGATCCAGAGAAGACTAAGGACAACTCTGAACTTGCAAAATAAACTCATGAAGCTCTGAATGGCCTCAGCAGATAGAGAAAGGGAAAAAATTCAAATCCCTCAAATCTCAGTGAAAGTGGCATCATTACGAAGAGCACATCGCAAGATTTCCAACGACGTAAACGGCTCATCAAACAGAGTTACAGATTGAAATATATTCATGATCAAAGTTTGGTCAACCTAGCCCAGTCAACAGGGGGATGAGTCAACATTTGTACTGCTAACATCAACATTAGTACAGATGATGTCAACATCCGTACAACGTATGTGGAACACGTAGGAGGTGACATGTGTCATGTTAAAAACAACATGATGTCAACATGGTGATGTGGTAGCAACAGAGGTTGCCATGTGTCACTCAATTTTGGCATTTTCGAGTCATTTCGTGGACCAGTAAAAATGTGCCACGTGGTAGTCCATAAAGCCACATGGCAGACCATATGGTGACGTGGTGACTGATGTGGCAGTTGAGGTGGCAGGATATATGCTGACGTGGTGGGTGATGGTACAATTGGTTGACGTGGCCCAATGGTTGGTTGCCATGTGGCAGTGGGAAAATCCCCAATGACGATCGGAGAACGAAATTTAAAAATAAAATAAAAGATTGGCGGGTCTGCCAAATCTGGCAGGACCCCACCAAATATGGCGCCCAACAGTCATATATAAATCACTATTAGGATTGGCAGAACCTCCAAATACATATTTGTATATAAGTTATAACCAACGCCCAAAAGGGGAGGCTTGCGGGCTTGACCCCGGGACCTCCCCCTTTATCTATGCCTTAAAAAACTCTCTGCCAACCACTAGGCCAACTACCTATGTTGATTATAAAGCCCAAAAATTTTATTTAAAAATTGAATCTGCCTAGTGTTGAAAGGGGAGACGGGTGAGGGTACGACTGACATGCTTAATAAGGCATTTTCTTAACATTTATTGCAGGTTGTAGGGCACAAAAACTGAGACATAGTTTCTCTTGGGTCTGGGAGTGCTAGAGCCGGATTGAGGCATGGAGACAATCATTTTTTGGTAATTTGACGCCACAAATTCAATGGTTTTGTCTCTTTTCTGATTTGAGCAAAGCTTATGCATCTTGATTCCAAAATGAGGTATACTTATGCATTTTTCCAAATTATTTTGCTGAGTTAATAAAAAGGTCTACCCATTTGAGAGCAGGATCCGAAGATGTAGTCCACAAGGGGCGAACTCTGTTTTCAAGTTTTTGTGTTCATATTTGATGCTTATGTCTCTTCATTATTGAGAGTTTACTTCTTTAATGGTGCACTTTAATTTATGCCCATTTAATACAATTTTTTATAAGTCACTTCGATGAAAATATCCCGGATCACCAACCCACAAGAATTAATAAAGTGGAAAATGAATTATTCCAGATGAAAAGTCAGCCCCAGTATTCTAGATGAGAAGTCGGCCCCAATACATTGACATACCAATATAAATATAGTGACGCCTTGCTCATTTGGACAAACTCACTCGTAGTTTTAGCTATACAAGGAAAATGGCACATATATGAGGCAAGGAGAGCGTAGCTACTGCAACATCTAAGTTCTTGGCTATTCTTGGTGGTGATTTATCTTGTGCGCTCTCTCTAAGAAGAGGTGCACTACTTTGTATGGTGTTTTTGCTACAACTTTCTTGTTCACTAGCTTTGTGCTAGGGTCTCTTCTTTATCAATTTTCTCTTAAGAGTTGGTTCATGGTTGGATTATATTATTAACAAAATCTATCTAAGAAAGGTTAGTTGGGTTTTCCCCTGGCTTTGGGGTTTTCCCACGATAACTCTCTGTGTCTTCTTGTGCTTGTTTATGTTTCTCTTATTTCTTTAGTAAATTATATATGGTTGTTAAATTTTAAAGAAGAAATAAATAAACTGGTAAACCTATTATATTGTAAAGTTAATAAAAATTCTAACATGGTATCATAGCTAGTTACCTTTAAGACAACTTAACAGTTGGAAGGAAAGATCTTGAGATTTACAGCTGCACATTTATTTTGTCAAAATCATTGAGCACTTGTTCCAAGTATTTGGGACTAATTTCACATCATATCAATTCACCCAACCCTAGCGCACTCACTGCAACTCTTAGATTGCAGTTTGGTGAAGTTTAAAATTTTGGAAATTTTCAGATCTAGGGTTTCTACCAACGAAAATGAATACCAGTATGAGAGTTGAGGATAGGTTGGATGGATTAGATAACTTCAAATCATGGAATCATAGGTTACTCCTCATTCTGGAATATAATGGGTTTTTGTATCATGCCAATCAGGTGCTTCCAGAACTAGAAGAATAAGACTATCCAGACAAGAAGTTGTATACATGACAGTATACATCCATGTACCGAAAAAGAAGAGGACGAACTCAAAACCTTCTGGAAAGAAGGGTACTTTTGCAGGCTACAAAGTATCTCATATGGATATTGATTGTAAGGACTAGAAGGCTCTGAAGATTATCATATAGATCACTCTAGTTCAGTTGATCACTCTTCATGTCATTGAGAAGTGTCAGTAGATCCAGAAGGGCCTACCCAGAATCGTTGCAGTGACCAGGAAGAGACCATCATGGTCCCATGATACTTTGCAGGATGCAAAGAGGATACAAATATATGGAATTGATGAAACATATCATGAGGATGAGCAGATGTCTCCACCAGTGGTGAGGCAGGTGACCCCACCAAGTACCGTCTCAGAAGGAGCTAGAGTTCATAGGGAGTCAACCCTCAAGATCTGGTAGGGAGGAACAACCTTTAGAGGAAGCTAGAGTTTATATGAGATCAGACTTTAGAGGAAGTTAAAAAATGCAGAGGGAGCATATGGCTCTAGATATTATATAGACTTAGAGGGATTCAATCTTTAGAGGGAGCATGCAAAATCATAATGAGCCTGATCTCAAAGATAATAAGTTGACTCAGAGGAAGACCAAATCATTCATAGGAAGTTCCCCCTCATATTCAGGTGGGAGAGAGAGACGTCTTCTAGGACTAACATACAAGCGCCATGAGATGAGGAGGATAGATCGAAGCTTCAGAGACTTTGAGGAGATATGAGACCTACTAGGAGGATTCCCTTGTTTTAGTAGACTTTTCTACAATGATAGAGGGGACAACCAGTCAGATAGACTGGGATATGGATTTTTCCTCATTTCTAGAGAGAGTAAGAGACTCTACAAGTTTTCCAGTTATGTAGCATTGATGAGGAGGATCATTGATTCAAAACCTTCCACTTATGAGGAAGATGCTAAGAAACAAGTGTGGAAGGATGCCATAATGGAAGAGTATCAATCCATCATGAAGAATGATGTGTGGGAAGTGGTTTTGAGACCAGAAGGGAAGTTAGTGGTGATTTCCAAGTGAATCTACAAGTTCAAGCATGATGAAAATGGAAACATAGAGAAGTATACAGAAAGATTTATGGCTCTAAGATTCTTCTAGAAATAAGGAGAATATTATGACGAGACACTTTCTCCAGTAGCCAGAAGAAGTGTACATAGAGCAGCCATAAGATACATGAAAAGGAGTCTCATGTGTACAAATTGAAGAAAGATTTGTATGGGCTTAAGTAGGCACCCAGGGCATGGTATGCCATAACAAACAATTATTTTATGAGCTTGGGGATGGTTTCCCCATGATATTGAATGACATTGTTTTTACAGGGGATGAGAAGCTCACAGATGGGTGCAAGAGGGAACTCACTTCAGAGTTAAAAATGAAGGATCTGGGTTTGATGGAACTAGAGGTGTGGCAGAGGCCAGATGATATTTTCCTTAGCCAAGGAAAATATACAATTGAGATCATGCAGAGATTTAGGATGATGGACTGCAAGTCCATGGTCACACCTATGGTTACAAATCTGAATCTATTGAGTGTTTCATCTTCAGATTTGGCGGATCCCATGATGTATAGATAGTTGATCGAATCCTTGATGTACCTGGTTAACACCAGGCCATATATATGCTCTATAGTACATGGTTGAGCATAAACATGTACATTGGATATCAACACGCATGTGTTGAGGTACCTGTATGGTACTGTTGGATATGGCCTTAGATATGACTCGGATGGAGAAGTGAAGCTGCAAGGTTATACAAACTCTGACTAGGTGGGGAGTCCAGTGGACATGAAAAGAACATCAGGATGTTGCTTCAGACATCAGTGGCACTCAGTACAGTAGATTCATAGTATATAGCAACCAATGTTGCAAGTCGTGAAACAATGTGGCTTCAGAAGTTGCTTGTAGAGTTATTTGATCTAGAGTTGGATATAAAATAACATTTCCTCCGAGACATGGTGCAGAAAGGAGAAATGGAGCTATGGTACATATCCACAAATGAGAAGATAACAAGTGTTCTCACCAAGCCTATGTCTAGAGTGAAGTATGAGTACTTCAGAGACAAGCTTGGTGTGATGCAGAATGTCCACCCATGTTGATAGGGAGGTGTGGTGTTTGTCCTCTAGTAGACCACCCTTTGGAAAAGCATTTCCCAGATTAGTCATGTGAGGTGACTGGGTTAGTGATGTAGTATTCTTTCCCAGTGGATGGGTGTGAATGGGACTACCAGGAGAGGAGAAACATCATATCATAGTCGTGGAGACTATGGGAGTAGATTCGCTCTACTAGATGAGACTATAACTATGGCTGATGACATGGTAGTAGTTATGTGCTACTAGTTGATTGTTGCATAGTCATATGTACTACAGACTATGATTATGGTTGATGGCATGGTAGTAGTTGTGTTCTACTAGTTGATTTTTGCAGAATCATATCGACCGTTGAACTGCATGGTGGTAGTTTTTGTAGCCACCATTTTATTGCGAGATATGACTATGGTTGATGGCATGGTATTAGTTGTGTGATACTAGTTGATTTTTGCATAGTCATAGAGTTTGTGACTATGGTTGATGGCATGGTAGTAGTTGTGTGCTACTAGTTGATTGTTTCACAGTCACAAATATCATAACTATGGTTGATGTCATGGTAGTATCTTAGTGCTACTAGTTGATTGTTGCATAATTATGGAGATTATTGGACTACATGGTAGTAGTCTTATGACTACTAGTGGATTGTAGATCATGACTATGGTTGATGACATGGTAGTAGCTTAGTGCTACTAGTTGATTGTTGCATATTCATGAGAGACTATTGGATAGCATGGTAGTATCTTTGTGCTACTAGTTGATTTCTATGTAGTTGAGACATCATGCTAGTAGATTTGTGCTACTAGTTGATTGTTGGGTTGCATGGTAGTAGATGTGTGCTACTAGTTGATTGTAGTGTTGAGCTACTAGATAACATGGCAGTATCCCGTGGGGTTACTAGATGATTTCATTATAGTTATTGGACTATAGTGGTAGTCATTGGACTACTAGAAGAAACATCTTGGAAGAATAAATCCCTAGCTAAGAGGGAGTATTGATGTTTTGGTAGTTGCGAGAGGTATTTTCATCCTAAACAACCTTTCTTAGAAAAGAAGAAGATTCCAGAAGTCAAAGAAAGACCATTGAAAGAAAGAAGAACACCTCAAAAGAGAAGCCAACCCACAAGAATTAATAAAGTGGAAAATGAATTATTCCAGATGAAAAGTCGGCCCCGGTATTCCAGATGAGAAGTCGGCCCCAATACATTGATAGAACAATATAAATATAGTGATTCCTTGCTCATTTGGACACACTCAATCGCAGTTGCAACTACACAAGGGAGAAGGTGCAAATCTTAGGCAAGGAGGACGCAACTATTGCGACATCATAGTTCTTAGCTCTTCTTGGTGGTGATTTCTCTTGTGCGCTCTCCCCAAGAAGAGGTGTGCTACTTTGTATGGTGTTGTTGCTGCAACTATTTGGTATGATAGCTTTGTGCTAGGGTTTCTTCTTTATAAATTTACTTTTGAGAGTTGGTTCATGGTTGGATTATATTATTGACAGAATCTATTTAAGAAAGGTTTGCTCGGTTTTTCCCTGGGTTTGGGGTTTTCCCACGATAACTCTCTATGCATTCTTGTGCTTCTTTATGTTGTTCTTATTTCTTCAGTAAATTATATATGGTTTTTAAATGTTAAAGAAGATCTAAATACACTAGTAAACCTATTTCTCTATAAAGTTAATAAAACGTCTAACAGATGTTGCATCCTTAGATTTTCCAATCAATGGTGTATGGATGGGGGTGTAATGTCATTAGTAGTTTCTTATTTCTAACAAACTATGTTGATATTACATCCCTTTGGTTTTAAATGTTAACAATGAAATGAATTGGTGTCCCCTTCCCTACATTTATGAGTGGAAGAGGCACTCACCTTCCTCGAGCTCCTTTAGTTCCTTTGGTTGGACCTTTGCAGTGGCAATAGTAACACTAAATTCTATTTCGATGATCGATTTTCCCCTATTCATGGGATATTGTGGCATTTAGTTTGAATCAAAGTACAAGTTTTTTATATCTAAGCTGATACCAACTATCTAATATGACATTCATCGTTATTGTGCCAAGGACATTTATGGGTGTCACACCATATCACATGTTCTTCTCTTCATTGTTCCTCTTCTTTAAACACAACTTTGATTGCTTGTCATTATGATAATTATCTTGGATTCTTCCTTTATTGTAAGAGTTAGGGTGGTCTTTACCCTTCTTTTGATGTGGTTGATTTTTTACCCCAAACTATTTCTTATCCTTCGACTATAATTTTTTCTCAATCTATATGGAATAATGGTAAGAAACTCTTAATGAAGAGACAACTAGAAATATCATTTCCATTTGGATGTATTTTTGTAGACTATTGTGGTATTTTAGAACCAAGTTTCACTCAGAGTCCATAACACCCAATGTCATATGCAATGTGTGAAAGAAAATGATGTCTTATGACACAATATGGTCTTTACCGCAACACAAATTTGCTTATCTTATGTATTTCTCTTTGTAGTTTCAAATATTATAAATGCTCGTCCTCGAGGGCATCAAACAAATCCCCCCCAAGTGGGTTATGCCACCTACAATTCATAATATTCTCTAACATGTTGTACACAATAAGTATTCCCCCCAAAATTTGACATAGAGAAGGGAAGGTAATATTATCACTATTGGAAAAATTGTGAAGAAAGAAATATCCCTTTAGCATATTTGACTATCTCTCCAAAGCTTCTTCTTTTTATCTTTCCTTTAAAAAAAGGAATACCAAAATTAACTTGTAGGTTGAAGGGTGTCATTCTCCAAAATGATTTCTCTCTAGCATATTTGGCCCATTTTGTGATGGTTGTTTCGACGCTATTGTGACGTTATGTCGTTGATATGGCAACGAATTTAGAGTCTCTGAAACGTCGGTTTAGGTGATGTGGCATTTGCGACGAACTTAATCAAACGTCGCATAAACGATGATATAGGCAAACAATCTCAAACCAAATTTTCGTCTAAATTGCGACAACAACTTTTATAGTTAAACCGATGCATCAATATAAGCCGTCGTCGCATATTCGACGACAACTTTTTGTTGTTTATGTAGTTAAACCGATGCAACAATAGAAGTTGTCGTCGCATATTCGACGCCACTTTTCGTTGTTTATATAGCTGAACCGTCGCATCAACAAAATATGTCGTCGCATATTCGACAACAACTTTTTGTTGTTTATGTAGCTAAACCGATGCATCAATAGAAGTTGTCGTCGCCTATTCGATGAAAACTTTCCATTGTTTATATAGATGAACCGTTGCATCAATAGAAGATGTCGTCGCATATTCGACAACAAATTTTTGTTGTTTATGTAGCTAAACCGACACATCAATAGAAGTTGATGTCGCATATTCGACGCGACTTTTCGTTGTTTATATAGTTGAACCGTCGCATGAATAGAAGATGTCGTCGTCTATTCGAAAACAACTTTTTGTTGTTTATGTAGTTAAACCAACACATCGATAGAAGTTGTCATTGCCTATTCGACAAAAACTTTCTGTTGTTTATATAGCAAAACCGTTGCATCAATAGAAACTGTCATTGGATATGCGACAACCAAAATTTATTTAGATAAAAAAAATAAAAAAAAAAAATAAATAAAAAAATAAAAAAATTTGGGCATCAATTTTGATATTATTATTAATATTAATATTAATATTAAATCCAAAAGGGTATTGCATGAGCCCCGTATTGATTTCACAAAGCCTTGGGACTTCTTTGATGGAGCTTATCAAGGCTCTCCAAAAATGTGTGGGGATGCAGTCATACTCTTTTTAGATCATTACCACTTCTTCTCCTTAAAATATGGAGCAGGACCGGGAGCAAATAACATGGTTGAATTCTACACCCTCTAGATGTTGATGAAAGTGGCACTTGAAAAAAATATTACGTGTTTGCAAGTTCTTGGAGATTTTAAGTTGTTGATGGATTGGGATAATGGAAAATTTAATATTACATATTTGGTCTTGGAGCCAATCATGGCACTATGCTTGGAGAAAAAATCTTTGTTCGAGGAGGCCTCATTTTTCCATATCTACATGGATTTTAATAAAAAATAGGATATGTTGTCAAAATAAGCCATCATGCTACAAGGCTCCTTGTGGGAATGTGAATACAAGGAAAATGCTCTACTAGAAGCTACTCAATTGTCTATGTTTTGATGTTTGGTTGATAGGTCTTG
>JASDQU010202414.1:0-12529 GCA_032191745.1 Picea mariana | reverse complement strand
TTGTGGAATGCTCTTTTGTTTTGAACCTAACTCTTGTTTTATTTCCTATTTGACAATGTTTACAAATAAAATCTGAAGGCTTCATCACTTTTGGCAGGTCCCTAACTATTGTTTTCTCTTTGGATTTGATCAAGTTTTCAAAGATTAAATGTCCCAACCTTCTATTCCATATCCATCTTTCATCTACTTGGCTTAAACAACACTTTTATTCTTCATCTATATAAAGGATGTACACATTGCTAGATGTTCTTGGTGCAACTGCCACTAGCTTTCCAATGTCCTTTTTTCTGATCTCACATTTCTCAGAATCAAAAGTAAGTATGTGACCCTGATCACATGTGTAACTTACACTTAGGAGATTTGGTTTGAGATTTTCTACCAGAAGTACATCTTATGCTTTTGTTTTATTATTTCCTAAACTAGCAGTGCCTTTTCCCAATATCTTGGCTAACATGTTATCTCCAAAAGTTACTTTTCCTTTTCCTTTCTTATTTAACTTGAGAAATTTACTTTGATATTCAGTCATGTGTTTGGAACATACACTGTCTATATACCACTGACACCCTTTATTTATTGCATATAAGGCTACATTGCACTCTGTTTTCTTTTTCTTCCATTCTTTTTTATTATGGGAAATATTTGTCTTTTTATCATATTTTGGCAATCTACATTCATTGGTTTTATGACCATAGTTGTTGCATCTTTGGCATTCACTATTGAAGTATTGCAAAGGAGAAAATGAGTTATAGTTTCTCTTCTCTGTATTGTACTTATTGTTCTTATATCTTTGGACATTTCTACGATTTTTTTGTCCATAAGCTTTGGAGTGTAAGTTGCCTTATGTCCAAAATTATTGCAAGAGTAACAATATCCAATAAATAGATATTCAGGGGAATTCCTTCTGATGATTGTATTTTCTTGTCATCTTTTACTCTAGTAGGGAGTATTAATTTATGTTTATGTGTAGAAGTTTTCAATGATATCATCTTTTTCTTATTATCTTCTTTTCTTAATGAGTTTTTCATAGCATCTACGTTGTTGTGTTAGTTTTAACACTTGGGTGAGAAAAAACACAACATTTTCTTGCTTAGTTAAGCCATCTAAACAAGACAAAAGTTTGTGAGTTGATTAGGATAACCAAATACACATGAAAATAAAGAAATATAACTAAAAAAAACTAAGAAATAAATGGCAGAGAAGCTTGAAGAACTAGAACCATGAAAATCAAAAAAAAATGACCAACATATAACTACCAATGGATCAATAGATTTATAGGCTAAACACCGTAGAGAAAGGCAGGTACTTATGAGTCCCCTCTTCATCCTTGGGAGGGATATTGAGTTCCCTAATTGAGATCTTTTCTCTTCATACAATGGAAGAAATGATAATGGTGAAGACATATAATGCATATTCCCTCAAGAGTTGAGTGGAATGGCCTATTGCAATGGTGCTTGAATGATTCAAAGAGAAAAGAGGATTCTCAAAGAAGAATTCTTGCAGCATAACAATACCTTGAAGTTCTTATTTTCTTAGCACACCCATGGCACATATTTATAGCATCCATTCATGGAAGGATATAATTGGTTCATAGTGTGAACAAGGGGCCTTTTAGGTCACTTCCCAGCCCTTGACCAGCCTCCAAACTAAATTTCGCTCAGATATGAGTGTCAAATCGTGTTGGGGGTCAGACTAGAAGTGGTTGATGGGTCAACAAGATCCATAAATGCATCATTCATAGAAGTGTGCATATTTTCTCATAGACAATTGTGCATCTTGTGCATAGTGTGTGCTAAGGAATGTGTTAGCCTACACACTGTGCATGCGCTTCCTTTGGTGAATTTGCACACTTTGATTTTTTGACCCAAGTATATATTTTTTTTCCTTTTGATGGATTTTGGTGTTGTAGGTGGACTAATTGTTGTCGGCATTGATGTATTTCTTAAACCATTATGTGCAATGATGCAGACGATTTTTCAATGATAGCAGATGCCCCCTAATGTGTCAGGTTAGGAGCATACGTATAGTTGAAATACATCAATGTTTCTTTTACTAAGAGTGCCATTGTAAGGAAGAGTGAAGAGAGGAACTGCAAGAGAAATCTGTCGAAGGGAGAGGGAAAACTATGGGACCCATACCTTTCTCTAGGAAAGATAAAATCCATGTACAAACGAGGCGGGCATGCCCCATGCTCGTGTCATTAAACCAAAATGTAGGACTATAAATGATGATAGATGTTGATGTAGATGACTGCAGCGACCTCGAGGGCGGTTGATAACAACAGATAACAGTTCTTAATGGTGAACGGGCTCTAAGGTGAGTCAAGGATGACTATAAGAATTGTCGATGACTCATAGGCATTGATGGCCTAACAAATTCAGAGGTCTTTAGCTGGTATGAAACAACTGCAAATAGTCACATAGTAAGACCCACCATAACATGGGAATTTGTTGAATTAGAATGTTATGGGGGTCAATGGAATTAGAAAGCAATGATGATTCTCTCTGTGCCATCCAAGACTCCTCATTGAAAAGGTAATGAGAGTCAAGATACTGTCGACCTTCTGGAAACTATGTTGATGTCAACAGAAAGGGAGACGTGACGCCAAGAAGCTAAGGGCCTCTTGAAATCCACTAAGTAATAGATGATATCAGGTACTAACGAATAACATGAATGAAGTCAAGATGTTGTGGGACTCAATACTTCCCTTGGTTGGGGAATTTTGAAATATGGTTGGCAACAACCGTAAAATTAGATCCAGTGTCAAGGGGACAACTAGATATGGGGTTAAATTGTGCCAAAGGCTAACAAAGTGGAAAAAATCAGAGATCATGGGTACATGGACTTGGGATACTCAAGGTTTGTTAATGATGTCAATGGAAAAAAATGGTGGATTCCCCAACCAAGGGTGACATGGGTTTCTTTTCCAAGGAAAAGAAGGCCATCAAGGATGACGACGAAAAAACTATGTATATGTTGGAAACAAAGGCTTTATACAATTACCAAAGAAATAAAGAATAATTTGGGTTGAGTATACAGATATAGAAACGAGTGCCCCAGTGAAAGATGTCTTGGCCTATTTGAGGGCGCAAGTTTGTGAAAGACAATTGGTGGAGTGTGGGGGGGCCATGGATGGGTTTCTGTATGAGGTAAATGGATGGAGGACAATCTACAGATGGGAAAATGGATGGTGGATGAGGTGGAGGGTTAATGAAACTGTAGAGATGTAGTCAATAGAACTAAGATGACATGACCTAGGAGTCCATTGGGAAGGTTAGAAATATGATGAGAAGAAGTATGGGGTTCATTATCAGAAGTGCATAATACTATCAGGACTCCCATCCCTATGGGGTGAAATCATCATGAGTGTCGAGTTACAAAGGGGAACTATGGATGGGAAAAATCATGTGGGGGAGAGTGATATCGGATGAAAGTACCAAAATGTGGTAGAGGTGAAGGTAATACAAAGTTGAATGTAGGGATCCTAAAGGTAAATGTCAGAGGGTTTGACTAGGATATGCAATTATTAATAGAGAGAGTAACTACATGCCAGTGTCGAACATATACCTGAAGAGGTTGTAAGATTTGCTTGAACAAGTACTTACACACATGAAAACCAAATACCTGACATGAAAAATATCTGATGATAAAGAACATATAGAAACTATTTGATAAAACTGAAAGTGAGCATTCGTACTTGAATGTGGTGTGAGAAAAATGATCCTCTGGGGCCTAGTGCAGATGATAACCCAAGGAATGTGAATGTGTAGATGGAGGGATCAGGATATCGTGGATGAGAATAGATCAGAAAATGGAGGCATTGGGCTCCTGTAACTAAGTGTGGAAGTTAGGAAAAATGGGTTACATATGGATGGTGGGCCCACAATGCCACCTCATTTGTACCTGTCACTATTGTTGAGCAAACAAGATAGCTATGGGGAGTTTTTGAGATTGCAGGAGCATGAGGCTACTGATCTGGGAGTGGTGAGAGACAGTTTAGTGGTCCTATCATCCTTCACCTTATGAAATTCATAGTTTGTAGGTAGGGGTTGTACGAAGGGCCGTACAAGGGTTTTAAGGGTAGGGGCCCACAAGTGTGCGGGAAAAGGGGGAATACTCTCACGTATGTGAGCAGGTATAGCCCATTTTTCCACGCATAATGTGCAGTTGTATTTGAGGCAGTCATGCACGTGGGCACGAGGGTGGCCTAGACAAGCGTGCATGAGATGCACACCTGTCTGACTGACCAAAATCGAATGCCAAGTAGAAGCAGTGCCATGATCAGAATCCGATACCACACAAGTTTCAAGTTGCATTTTCACATAGAGCACCTCATAGGACTGCACTAAAAGTTGAACCCACTCTGATTTAGGCCTTACACCATCACCAAGGTTGTGGGTGAGAATGACTTTTAATGAATTATTCCCCCTTTCCTTGGCCTGCGCCTGGTATTTAATGTGGAACTACTTCGACCATATTTTCCACCACTCTTGGACACTTCGGATGCAGTCGAACAATTGGCCTCTAAAAAAATCAATCCTTCCTACATAGAAAAGGAAACATTCGATTAAATCATGGACACCAGGAAAAAATAAACCCACAAACAGATTATCCACCTCCATTGGGTCGTTAAAGTAGGGCAGCTTCTTCATCAAGGAAAGTGGCTCACCAAGGGTCAGATTCAGTAGAAGTTTCCTCATTTGATGCAGGAACTTGATGAAATGGAGACCATTGCTTACTAAGAGTCAAGGAATGATCAAGGTAGATATTATTGGCCACCCACCTATTCCACTAGCTCAAATACCAGTTTCCATTTTAATAATTTTTCTACAGTTTTTCGGTTCCTAAACTTCTGGGGCCATTTTGAGGCCCAAAACAATGTTTTTTGCGCGTGGCACAGTCACACTGTAGGCATGAACCAAAGTATGATGGAAACATGTGTATTCCTCTGATATTTCTTTCCAACAAGCTATCGTGTGCCTAAAATGGATATTGTATGCAAACATCACGACCCCGAGAATTTGATGTACCAACTTACCCATCGGGCCCACATGACTTTTGGCACTTCATCTCCTAGGGTTAGGTTTTTTTATGTTTATGGTTTTATCATTTATTATTTATGTTAAAAAGGCCTTCAAATCCTCATTGTAATCAACTTCTTGCAAATGAGTTTAGCCGACACATCTCTTCTCAGAGATAAGCTAACACCATTCTAGCTAGCTTGCATTTTTTCATTTTACAGTCTTTTGTATTTTAGACAGTCATTAATAGAATCTGAGCATTACTGTATTATTGTTTTCCTTTCCATATATCTACATATTTATTTGTTATATCTCTATTATATTTTTTCCTTCATATAGTTCCTCAAAATAATCTAGATCAGATGGTGATTATGAAATGAAAGTTGATCAATAGTGACAACGCTTCCATTGTGAGGGAAATGCATCACATGAAAGAGAATAGACACTACAGCCTTCATAGAATAAACATAATCATGCCTAAGAATCATATTCAAGTATAAAGGTCCTGGCACCACTAACATATCGACTAGGACGGTATTCCCACCTAAAGAGATAGGCAATTGAGGAAGAATCCCCAAACATTCACTAGGTCTTATGTCGAAAGCTATAAAGTCACTGGCAGCTGACACAATATTGGGAGAACCCAAGCTTGCCAAGCCTTGGAGAATAAAATACTTACAGAGGATCCTTCATCTACAATACATCGACGAACACCTTTCAACATAGATTTAATCATAACTATTATCTGGAAACGTGCAAAAGAAGGAAGTCGAGGCCCTACAAGATCATTCCAATCAAATGAAACCATCCTAGGAATTGGAGGGAGTGTACTCGATGAGAGTATAATGACCCCTTGTTCAGAAGGTACTAAACTATAAATTCTAAAGACATATTTGAAAGATGCATCACTCCATGAAAGAAGAGTGGGATTGACTGAATATTGCGTCATCTCAACAACTTTGGAAGATTGGTCACTCTCCAAGAGAATAGTGGGATCAGTTGAAGATTGCATTGGCACAACCACTTCCTCAACCAATGGTTGAATAGTATGTGATAAAACATGGTGAAGAGATGCATCACCCCCAAAAATGAGAGTGGTATCGGTCGAAGATGGGATCAGAATGATCACTTCAACAACCAATGATTGATTATACTATTGGGAAACCAAAGGTGAATCAGAAGTATAAGGGCCTTCAAAAAGGACCACACTTTTCGTACCATGACAATAGCAGGGCACAAATGAGTAAGATGATCTCCTTCACAAATCTTACAAGGAAAATCAGGCTTGCATCATATACGTCTAGGTTTCTAAACAGTATCAATGCCCCCACCCTGACTTGCAGCGGTCGGTGGGTTTCCCCCAGCATGTCTTGCAGTGGCTAGGTGTTGATATCCAACATGACTTGCAAAGGTTGGTAACATTTTTCAGTATGAATAGAAGTGACTGGACTCATTCCCACAACATGAATTGCAGAGATTGGTTTCTTGTCTTAAACATGACTTGCAAAGGTTGTTGACATAACTCCAACATGACTTTCATAGTTTGGTGACTTCTTCTTCTTACTCTTCCTCTTCCTATTCCTTTTAGAATTATCATTACTAGTAGTAATACTTTCACCAAAAGAGGGAGAAGGAGGAGAAGTACACTTCGCGGATGCAAACAATAAAGGATCAACATCCGTACAATTCCCCTGATGTAAGGTGATTATCTGAGAATCATCAAGAGAATTTGGGACATTTAGAGTGGTCCACAACCAAACCTGTAGTTCTACATTCAACCCATGAATTTTCAAAGTGGCCATAAATAGGGCACCAACATTTCCAAAGAAAGTAAAAGCACAAGAATACCCTTGGACAGGGGTACCTTGGTTGGTATCCTCAAGAACATTGGCAATGAATTTCTTATGCACGGTTCGTCCCTTAAGGGATTGTTCATGTCCATAAAAGTCTCATGCACTGACTCTAATGAACCAGTGGTATAAAAACCCATCCCTTCTAAGAGGCAGCTCCACAGGAAGAGTCCTCCCATTCCCAGACCGAGGTTGATTGGGCAACGAAATTTGTTGAGCACACCCAACACATCCTACAACAACTTCATGATATTATACATAAATCCAATGCCAAGTACAAGCAGTTCCATGATCAGCATCATATGTCACACAAATTTTAGGTGGGAGATAAGGTTTGGTTGCATTTGCACAAAACGAACCTCACAGGACCCCACCAGAAGTTGCAACCACTCTGATATAGGACTTACACCATCACCAAGGTTGTGGGTGAGAATTATTTTGAATTAAATATTCTCCTTTTCCTTGTCCTGCACCTGGTATTTAATGTGGAACTGCTTCGACCATTTTTACACCTCTCCTGGACACTTCGGATGTGGCTGAACAATTGGCTTCTATAGAAATCAATCCTTCCTGCATCAAATAGGCGACAATTTATCACATCATGGACAACAAGACAAAATACACCCTCCAACAGACTATCAACCTCCATCGGGTCGTTAATGCAAGGCAGTTTCTTCATCAGAGAAAGTGGCTCACCCAGGGTCACATTCAATAGAATTTTCCTCATTTAATGCAGGAAATTGTTGCAATGGAGACCATTGCTTCCTAAGGGGGGCAGACTAATCCAGGTAGATATCATCGATCACCCACCTATTCCATTGGCTCAAAGACCAGTTTCCATTTTGACATTTTTTTTGGTCCTAAACTTTCGAGGGCATTTTGAGGCCCTAAACAACGTTTTTTGGGTGTGGCACAATCACATTGTAGGCATAAACAAAAGTGTGATGGAAACAATTGTATTCCTCTAATATTGATTGGCAACGAGCTATTGTGCACCTAAAATAAATATCATATGCAAAATTTACGACCATGGAAAATTGATGTACCAACTTACCAATCAGGCCCACATGACTTTTGGCGCTTCATCTCCTAGGGTTAGGTTTTTTTATGTTTATGGTTTTATAATTTATTGTTTATGTTAAAAAGGCCTTTGTATCCTCATTGTAATCATCTTCTTGTGAATTAGCGTGTCCTACACATCTCTTCTCTAGGATAAGCTACCATTATTCTAGCTAGCTTGTCTTTTTTTCATTTTACAATCTTTCGTATTTCAGACAGTCATTAATAGAATATGGGAATTATTGTATTACTGTGTTCCTTGCCATATATCTATGTATTTATTTGGTATATCTTTTTTATATGTTTTCCTTAATATCACTCCTCAAAATAATATGGATCATATGGTGATTATGAAATGAAGGTTGATCAATAATGACGATGCTTCCGTTGCGAGGGAAATGAATCACATAAAAGAGCGTAGACACCACATCCTTCATAGAATAAACATAATCATGCCTAAGAATCATATTAAAGTCTAAAGGGCCTAGCACCACTAACAAATCGACTAGGACAGTCTTCCCACCAAAATTAATAGGCAAATGAGGAAGAATCCCCAAGCATTCACTAGGTCTTATGTCGAAAGCCAGCAAGTCACTGGTAGCTGACACAATCTTGGGAAAAACCAAAGCTTCCCAAGCCGAGGAGAATAAAATAATTGCAGAGGATCCTTCATCTAAAATACATCAATGAATGCCTTTCAACATAGATTTAATCATAAATTTTATCTGGAAAGGTGCAAAAGAAGGAAGGCGAGGTTCTACAAGATCATTCCAATCAAAGGAAACCATCCTAGGAATTAGAGGGAGTGTCCTCAGGGAGATTAGAATGCCCCCTTGTTTATAAGTTATTGAACTATAAATTCTAAAGACATAGTCAAAATACGCATCACTCCCTGAAAGAAGAGTGGGATTGACTGAATATTGTGTAGGCTCGACCAGTTTGGAAGACTATTCACTCTCTAAGAGAAGAATGGGATCGGCTGAACATTGCATTGGCATGACCACTTCCTCAACCACTGGTTGAATAGTATGTGAGACAAAATGGTCAAGATATGTATCAGCCCCAAAAATGAGAGTGGTATTGGCTGAATATGGGATCGTCATGATCAATTCATCAACCAACAATTGATTATATTGTTGGGAAACCAAAGGTGACTCAGAAGTAGAAGGGACTTCAAACAAGGACCACACTTTTTATACCATGACAATAGCAAGGCACAAATGAGTAAGGTGATATCCTTCACAAATATTACAAGGGAACTCAGGATTACATCCTATACATCTAGGTTTCTCAATAGTATCAGTGCCCCCAACCTGACTTGTAGTGGTCGGTGGGTTTCCCCCAGCATGAATTGCAGAGGCTAGGTGTTGATCTCCAACATGATTTGCAAAGGTTGGTAATGTTTGTCCAGTATGAATAGCAGTGACTGGAATCATTCCCCCAACATGACTTGCAGCGATTGGTTGCTTGTATTAAACATGACTTGCAGAGGTTGTTGACATAACTCCAACATGACTTGTAGAGGTTGTTGACATAACTCCAACAAGAATTGAAAAGGTTGGTGACTTCTTCTTCTTACTCTTCCTCTTCCTTTTCCTTTTAGACTCCTGGTTACTAGTAGAAAGACTTTCACCAAAAGAGGGAGAAGGAGGATAAGTAGACTTCACAGATGCAAACATTAAAGGATTAACATCTGTAAGATGCCCCTAATGTAAGGTGCTTATTTGAGAAGCATCAATAGAATTTGGGAAATTCAGAGTGGTCCACAACCAAATCGGTAGTCCTACATTCAACCCAAGAATGTTCAAAGTGGCCATCAAGGGGGAACCAACGTTTCCAAATAAATGAAAAGCACAAGAATCCCCTTTTGTAGGGGTTCCTTGGTTGGTATCCTCAAGAAATGTGGCCATGAATTTCTTATGCACAGGTTTGTCCCTTGCGGGATTGGTCAAGTCCATAAAAGTCTCACGCACTGACTCTAGTAAACTTGATCTAAAAATGAAGAAGACTTGAAAAACTTGAATAATTATTGCAAGTGAAATGTTATGTGTTTAAAGCAACAGGATCAATTTGCAACACATAAATTAAGGATTACTTATGCGAAATACACATAGACAGCAGCATAAACAATGAACATCAGCACATAAACACAGCAACTTGATAAAGGAGTTCACCCCTCTCCGGGCTACATCTCCTGGTCCATCTTCCAATGGATCATTATTATTAAATTGCTCAAAGTGCTCAAAAACATGCCTTACAATGCTCAAAATGACAAACTGACTACTCCAATGGCTTCCCAGCGTCCCAAAACCCCTGTCTGGGCTCTTTCGGCACCTCAATCGGTCGAAAAATGAAGAAGTTAGGCCTCCTGGAAGTCTCCCTCTTCAAGCTTGTTGTCTCTGGTTCTACAAATCGTACCCTTCTTCAGTGAACCTGGCTCACATGCTCTTTAAAGCGTAAAAACCTGGCACCAGGCGCAACTGCACCAACGGTGCAAATCGTAGGACGGTTAAGGCACCTCCAGCCCCTAACCGCCTCGGCACTCGGGCATATGGCCATGTGACCTTGCGCTGGGCGAAATGGTGGTTAAACCGTTTAAAACCATGCATTTTCCATTGTATTCCCGCGCCAACATTTAACACGCGGGTCGTGGTTTCAAACCCCATGCATACACATAACATATATAACAAATACATTGCAATTGCAATGTATTGCAATACAATATAATATATAAATGGAATGCGCGTGTGCACCAAAACATTTGGGCCAATACATAAATATGTGGGTCATATGCGTTGTAATACGTCCACGGGTCGGGGCTAAGCCCCGGCCCGACCCCCCTTTCTCGTTGGCATAACTTTCAAACATAAATATATACTTTGTGGTATAGTTAACAAGGCACAAATGACGGAACTTTGGCTAGCGGAGAGTTATGAAGTGTTTAACGTTGGGGGAGGTCCCGGGGTTGAACCCCGTGGACTCCCCATACAATTTTATACAACCATATAAACAAATGATGAGGGGACATGTGGCACCCAGAGATTGGGCCACGTGTCCTCATATAACTCGCCACCAACCAGACACGTGTCACCATCCAATACACCAGCAACCAACCAATAACCATCTACCACATCATCACCATACAGCCTGTACGGTCCTGTCACGTCACCGTACGGACTATACGGATAGGTATAGTCAGCATCCAAAATTTTGCCTGTTTGGCTTGGCGAACAGATCGTGATATCTCCTTCATACGGACTCCATTTGAGAAAGTAAATATACCGTCGGAATCAGGAAGACGAGACAGACGTAATGGCACTGTTTTCATTGCATTCCGAGCACTTTGAAAATTGAGCAAAATTTGATCCCCTGATCACACCTCCCCATTGGGAAGCTCTTGGACCTCCAAAAGACTATCTCAGTCTATGTGAAGATGAGGGTATAGTTACCTCACCCTTCCAACCTCAATCCACTTAGCCTTGCTTGGATTCATCCCTTTAAGACCAACTCGCAAATACTCCACATTTCCACGCTTCGAAGTTCGCATCCTCCTATCAAGTATGGTGTCTTCCTTCAGTTCTGTTAGATACTCTGGAGAAAAATCATCTATGGAAGGAATCTGAACATGCTCTCCTTGATCATCAATCAGTGGAGGCTCATACAACTTCAAATTCTCAACATTAACAACTGCATACATCTGCATATATGGAGGCAAATCTAAATGAAAAGCATTGTTACCAATCTTTTCGACAATTTTGAAGGGACCATATCGAATTGGTTTTAACTTTTTATCTTCTCCTTTAAGCCTCTCTTTGTTGATGTAAAGCCACACTTCATCACCAACTTCGAAACTGTGATCAACACGATGCTTGTCATGTCTCTCTTTGTACTTGGCCTGACTCTTTTCCAACTTCTCTTGCACCACCTGATGTATCGACTGAATTTGTTCAATGAACTTCTCTGCTCGATCAATATCATATTGCCCATCAACAGAAATATCTTTCCCAAATATGAAATCTAAAGGTGACTTGGGCAAATAGCCAAAACATGTCTCAAATGGTGACGTTTGCGTTGAAGAGTGCTTGGCTCGATTGTAGGCATGTTGAATATAGTGTAAATGTTCATCCCAAAGCTTAGGATGCTTACTGCAATAAGCACGAAGAATATGTACCACTGTACAATTCACCACCTCTGTCTGACCATCTGTCTGCGGATGAAAAGATGTGCTCTTTTTCAAATTGGTGTCCATGAGTGCCCACAAACTTGACCAAAAACTTCCAACAAATCGAGAATCCCGATCAGAAATGATGGACTTGGGCAAACCAAAATGCACCCAAACATTTTGAAAGAACAACTGTGTCGTTTGTTCTGACGTTACCTGCTTAGTGCAAGGCATCAAAATACACATCTTGCTAAAACGATCAACCACAACATAAAGATAATCATGACCCTTTCTTGACATAGGTAAACCACCAACAAAATCCATGGAAATACTTTCCCAAGGTCGAGAAGGAACTGGAAGTGGAGTGTACAAACCCAACTTTTGATTACTTGGTTTACTTGTAGCACACAACGAACATCCCCAAACATATCACGAAACAC
>JASDQU010202410.1:10676-29701 GCA_032191745.1 Picea mariana | reverse complement strand
CCCGCGTGGAAGAGTGTACATACTTCTGGGGTGTAAATACTTCATGGGGTATAAACATGGATGAAAGCAAAGAACCTCTGCATCAGGAAGATAATCAGGCTCCACAACCAACACATATCTACTGTCAGAATAAATGAGAAGTGACACAAAGTCTCTCTCGGCAGAAACCGCACTCCACCAGGACCTTCTCTTTCTCAATGGCCCAAAGAGTCAATGCTCTTCCAACTCCCTCGAGAGTCTCTCACCCACAGACTTCTCGATGATCTTCCTTTCGTGAATCAGAAGATTGGGTCTCGCGGTATCGCGAGGCTCGCAACACTGTCTCGTGCCACTCAAACACCAAGTCCCGAATGCTGACGGGTCAACAATCAGCGGCTCTGTATTGGGGATTTTCCTCTCAGGAAAATGCTATCCGTGAGGTAGACCTTTTGTGCCTACAAACCCCGAGTGTCGAGGTGTCGATTCTCCATGACCACGCCACCTGTCCTCCACTCACTCCCTGGGGTCCCACGTGACCACGTCACTTCGGGGAATCGTGGATCATGAATCCACGATGCAACGTTCCTGTTGTCGTAATCACCGAGCGCCGAACCCTGACTCTCCTGGGATCCAATGCCACGCGTCCCTGCCCTGATCAACGGCTCCGACTAAATCGGGAAATCGCGACTCACGATTTCAACGTGCATGCAACTCTTGCACTCGCCAACCCCGATATGCCGATACACGATGGCAAATGAGTTCTACCTGCACCTGAAAGTTTGATTTCTTCCAAAATTTCAAGTCGTCGATTCTCTTCCTCTAGAGAATCCTCCTGTTCCAAGGCTCCGTCCTGTTAGAACTTTTCTCGGGTCTATTTTCCATGGTAAAAACGAAAGGAAATATCCCTCCTGATCTTTTCCCTCGCCTTTCTCCGTAGAACTCCAACAGTCCTCGAACTGTCGAATCCTTCAAATCCCGTGCACTCGCCTGCAACCAAGATATTCACTTCCTTAACTCAGAATTACCACTGAGACTTCCAACACTTCTCAAGTCGTTGGGATCACCCGGACTCTATGCACTTCCTGCAATGGAAGTCCCCATCTCCCTTTCCTCAGACTCACCTCTGAGAATTCACTCCAACCGGCTCTCCTCCTTGACGGTTCTAAAAACCAATATTGCTTCTGGGCCAGTGAGAATAAGAGTTCGACTATCTAGCCTCCTCAACGCACTCTATGCGCAGGGATTCAACTGCACTCTATGCAGGAATCTCCAGGCTCAGACAGAGAAACAATTGAAACTCATTCTCGCCTCTCTCCCAGATTTCTAATCTGCCATGAAATCACATACACAGCATATACGACGAAGGCATAAAAAGAAGCAAGCATGCAACAGCATAATATCAACAACACATAGAGAATAATCATACCCATGAATTGAATCAAAGATTTTCCTATTAATTCAATATCTGTACATGGGGATTCTTCACAAGCTCTCTTCTCTGTTCTTCTCTTGTTCCTGTATGAATGAATGATGATAATACAATGTACAAAGGAGGGTGCCTATATTCCGTTTTCCCTCTCAAAAGAAAAACTGTCTAATCTAGACTTAATTGACTTATCTACTTTCATTAAATCTAGATAAATTCCTCAGCTACCTAAGGACGAGAGCTTATCTGCTCAAGGTCCTTTACAATGTACAAGTGCACTTCATCACATCAATGCATTAATGTTTGGCGCAGCCATATTACAACGTTTCAAAATTTGAATGCTGGCGTTGTCCAACTGTTTTCTCTTTGCTCCCCGCGCTGGCTCGCTTGATGGGTGAGCGATGCTCCTGCGTCAAGAAGGAAGAACATGGAAGGATAGACCAAATATGATTTAGTGGTAAGAGGTCAATTGATTTATAGAGATAAAGGAAAATTCTCTAGTATAAATTCTAAGTCGAAGGGTAGATCTAAATCTTTGGTTTAGTCGAAAATAATATGTTGGAAATGTGGTAAAGTTGGGCATTACAAAAGTGACTGGAATTTGAATGAAATGGAAGTCAGTAGAGGATTCGACGAGAAGCAGTGGACTGAGAGAAAGATGACTCCATATAAGGGAGGCGATGTGTACCTAGCATCAACTAGTACAAAGTCGATCAATATGTTTGGTTTATCAACTCAGGAGCCTCCTATCATATGACACCACATAAAAAATGTTTATATGAATATGAAAAATATGAAGGAGGAGATGTGCTCCTAGGGGATGACTTGACAACAAATTATTTTGGACAAGGACGAGTTTGACTGATACTATAGGATGGGAGGAGTAGAACCCTTCCAAGTGTGCTACACATTCTAGATTTGGTAAGAAACATGATATATGTCAGTAAGATGAGTGATGCAGGAATGCACACTATATTTCAGAAGGATTCATACAATATGTTCATAGGTGTGATGGTATTGATGAAAGGAGTTCATATTGGAACCCTATAGAATTTACTAGGGAGTGTTGAATCGACTGGATGCAACAACATCGTTGTTTCTGAAGTAGAATCAAATTTGAATAAACTCAAATCGATGCAGGATGAGTCGATTCAAACTGACTCAATAAGTCATCATATAGTTGACCCGACCATGCTATGGAACAAGAGGATGGTATACATTGGAGAGAAAGGACTTTGATCTATGCATAACAAAGGTATGGTCGAAGACTTTCGTGGATGTAATTTAGAAGTCGAATTTTGTGAACATTGTATATATGGAAAAAAAAATCGAGTGAGGTTCCCATCTGGAGCGACAAGGGAAAATGAGATTATAGAATTGGTTCATACTGATGTGTTTGGCCCTGTTTTATTTCCTTCACTTGGTGGATCCATGTATTATGTCTCTTTCATAGATGATTTTTCCAGGAAGACATGGATATATTTCCCGAGGAATAAATCATAGGTTTTCGAAAAATCCAAAGAATTTAAATATCTTGTAGAAATCTAGATAGATAAGAATATTAAGGTGCTGAGAAATGACAACGACGAATTCTTTGGAAAATAATTCGATCATTTCTACAAGCAGTGTGGAATAGCACACAAAAATACCACACCATTTACCCCACAACAAATTGGATTTACTGAGAGAATGAATAGAAAATTGATGGACAAGGAAAGGAGCATGCTCAATGGTGTTGGGCTCACACAATAATTCTAGGTGGAGGCAGACGACACTGAAAAATATTTATTGCATATGTCTCCTTCATCAACACTAGTTGACATGAATCCACATGAGGTATGGTCAGGTAAGAAGCCTTTGGTTGCACATCTCAATTTTTTGGCTATGATGCATTTGTGGATGTTCCCAAGGAAAAGAGGAGCAAGATGAAAAAGAAGGAATTCCAGTGTATTTTCACTAGATACAAAGAAGGAATGAAAGGATATAATCTCTAAGATCCTGCATCAAGAAAAATAGTGTACAGTTGAGATGTGGTCTTTAGAGAAGTCGGAAGTAAGTTCAAGCCTAAGGAAATTTTTTAGACCGAGAATAATTCAGAGAAGGTGCGGTTTGAACTAAGGAACGAAGAAGATGATTCAAATGAGTTGACTAAATTAGAAGAAGAGGTGGAAAAATCGACCCTGGTTGCAAGGAGGTCATAAAGAGTAATAAAACTAGTCTAATGGTATAGTCCACCTGCATTTTGTTCCACACTTGTGTTAAATACCATCGAATATGAGCCCAAGTCAGTCCGGGAGGAAGTCAAGTCACTAGAGGGAAAACTCTAGAAGAACGATATGGTCAAAGAGATAGAATCCTTGCAAAAGAATGAGACATGGGACCTAGTCAAGTTACCTAGTGGAAGAAATCTTGTCAGTATAAAATAGGTATTCAAGAAGAAGATGAATGCAGCAGGTCAAGTCACAAAATTCAAAGCTCGACTGGTAGTGAAAGGATATTCCCAAGTCGAGCGAGTCGTCTTGGGTGAGATTTTTTCCCGTGTTGAAAAATTAACTTCCATTAGAGTATTGATGTATCTCTCTATAGCATTTTATCTAGAAATAGAAAAAATGGATGTGAAGACAACATCCCTAAACGTGGACTTGGAAGAGGAAATCTACACGAAACATCCTGAAGAATTTGTACTAAAGGGAAAGAAAGATTTGGTGTGAAAACTAAAAATATCCCTTAATTCTATAAAGCAATCACTGAGGATGTGGTACCAAACATTCGCCACATACATCCTTAGTTTGGGATTTGTGAGAAGCAAAGTTGATCACTGCATATATTTCAAGGAAGAAGGTGGGCATTTCATATATATAGCAATATATGTCGATGAAATGTTGTTGATTGGAAACAACATGAATACAATAAATGAGGTGCAGCTATCGTCCAAGTTCAATGTGAAGGATCCCAGTGCAGCGAACTTCATTCTAGGAATGGACATTAAGAGAGATCGAGCAGCTAGAAATCTCTGGTTGAACCCGACGAAGTATATTTAAATAATTTTAAAATGTTTAAACATGCATAATTGCAAACCTGTGAAGATGCAAATTCATGTGGGAGAAAGACTAATAGTTGAACAGTGTCCAAAGACAAAGGAGGAAATAGAGAACATGGCACATGTTACGTATGAAAGTGTTTTTGGTAGTATAATGTATGTGATGCTTTGCACTCAACTAGACATTGCCCATGTAGTGGGAATTTTGAGTAGATACATGTCGATGATAGGGAAGGAGCACTGGACAAATTTCAAGAGAGTATTCAGGTATTTTTGTGGTAAACAACATTATGCTATATGCTACCAAGGAATACCTAGAGTTGACAATGAGTTAAATATACATGGATTTGTCAATGCTAGCTAAGTTGGAGATATGGATCGATGGAGGTCAACCAATGGATATGTGTTCAAAATGTTCAGTGGAGAAATCATCTAAATGAGTAAGTGACAGGTGGTCATAGTCATGTCAATAATAGAAGATGAATACATGGAAACCACTCATGGAAGCAAAGAAGCAAAATGTTTGCAAAATCTATGTTCAAGAATTGGGTTTGAGCAGAGAGCTATGAGGATAAGTTGCGANCATTATAAGACTAAGCACATTGATGTACAATACCATTTCATGAGAGACATGGTGGAAGGAAACAAGGTGTTGCTGGAGAAGGTAGACACATTGGAAAACATAACAAACTCTTTGACCAAGCCTATGAGTGTTCTAAAGTTCTTTTGGTGCAGAGGGGCAGTGAGAATTGTTGCACTAGGTTTGTAAATGAGAGTTCACAGGTATTTTCATTTCAACAAAGAAAACAACAAGTGGGATTATGTTGGTTTGTTATCTTCTTTGCAGTGAAAGTTGAGGTGGATCGATTGACAGTTGAAGTTGAAGCTCAAAGTGATTTGACCAAGTAAAGTCAAAGTTCAAGGTGGTTCAACTGGGTAAATTCGAATTCAAAGGTTGAGGTGGTTCAAGGTGGTAAATACATTGAAAAAAAGTCGAAGAGGTCAACGACAAGAGGTCGATAGGTGGGTCTGTGGAAACCAAATGAATACTGAATGAAGATCGACTGGTAGTTGACTAGTAACTCGACTTGGTAGTTGACTATAATAGAATCCTGAGATTCATGAGATTTGTAGTCAATGATCTGCATGGATCTGTAACCATTATTGGGCAACTTTTCTTTAGGTTTTTCCTACTATAAATCCTATAAATAAGGTGTGTTGTAATGTTGTAAAAGATAATGAATCAATATTTAGAAAAATCATTTTAGAGGTTGTTGCTCATGTAGATGTAAGTTGGATTGGATACATGGTCGTTATTGTGTAAAGAAATAGGTTATGATGTTGGTTGTGTGTTAAGTGTGGACCAAGGTTAGACATGTAACCTTTTATTATGAATGAATAAGACAACAAGAGAGAAGAATGCTCAAGGAATGTTGGTTTTTCTGGTTTGGGTTTTGAGGGTAAAATATCTATGTACTATGTGTTTGCTTTATCATTTAATTTCTTGATTAAATATTTATCCCTCTCTTCTTCTAGGTTTTTCATGGAATTGGTCCTCATTTCCTAACAAGAAAAAGGTTATAGTAGATGTAATTTTGATCACTTTGTTTATTTTAAGAGGATGGAAAATGGAAGATATATTATATTTCTATTGTATGTAGATGACATGCTTGTTGCAAGGTCTAACATGTAGTATATAAATGTGCTAAAATAAAAATTAGCTAATTCATTTGCAATGAAGGATTCGGGTGATGGAAAGAAAATCCTTGGTACGAGAATAAGAAGAGACAGGAAAAATAAAAAACTAACATTGTCTTAGGGTGAGTACATAGAGAAGGTATTGGAGAGGTTTAGAATGCAGAATGAAAAACTAGTTAGTACACCTTTGTCCATCCATTTCAAAATAACCAAGGAAATGTGTCCCAAGACATAGGAGTATATAGACTACATGTCCAATATCCCTTATTCATCAACACTTGGCAGCTTGATGTATGTTATGGTGTGCACAAGACCAGATATTGCACACGCAGTGAGAATTGTGAGCAGGTATATGAACAATCCAGGTAAAGAACATTGGGAGGGAGTAAAGTGGATTCTCGAGTATTTTAGAGGTAAGTATACTCGTGCATTATGTTTTGGAGGTTCAGACACTGTTCTGTAGGTATATGTTGATTCAGATAGGGAAGGTGATAAATATAGCAAGAGGAGAACCACAAGGTATGTTTTTACTATAGGTGGAACAAAAGTAAGTTGGATTTCAAAACTATAAAAGGTTATTACACTTTCAACAATGGAAGCAGAGCATGGTGTTTCTATAGAGGATAGTAAAGAGATTATTTTCTTACAGAGGTTTATGGAGGAATTGGGAAAGAAGAAGGAGAAGAACAGTTTGTATTGTGACAACCAGAGTTCCATTCATCTTGAAAAAATCCCATCCTTCCATTCTAAGACTAAACATATACAACTCATGTACCATTTCATATTATCCATCTTGGAAGATGGACAATTGAAGTTAGGAAAGATACATACTAGCAATAATCCTGTAGAAATGTTAACAAAGGTAGAAACCAAGAAGAAACTGAGTGCCTTCTCATTTTCAATTGGCCTTCAAGAATGAAGTTGAAGATGAGAAATTTTCAATTCCAAGGTGGATCATATTCCAACACATACAACAACATTGGATTTGTTGTGATCAGTCTCCAAGTGGGAGATTGTTAGTTGTGGATATTGATTATCTTCTTTCTTTAGAGGTTTTGTTTCAGATGTGTTTGGACCCCATTTCCTGATGGGGGGATGTTGGGGGGCTTGTCCCCCAACATCTGTCGCTAGGGGCATCAAGGGAGTGAAATTTTTGGAAACATTTCCTTGCAAAATATTGTAAATTCATAATCAATCTAGACCATTCATTATAAGGTCACACATCTGACGATAAAAGTTATGTTAGGGATTTTTTCCCTAGAAGCAAACCCTCTTTTATGTATGAGGGAATTGTATTGCGGTATGTGATATAACGAATATTGTATTGTTAGAGAGGAGGCTTTGAGAAAAAGAAGAGGAAGTTACAATGGCTATGATGTAGGTTGTATCCCTTCAATTGCTAGATAATAATAAAGGAAGGACCTAGAAATTTCTCTGGTGGATGTATCCCACACTAGATGAGCCATGTATATTTGTGTCTCTATTGTAATTTTTATCATCTGTGTTTTATTTCTGCATTTGTTTTTATTTTATTCCTCTGTGATCTTGTTTTTCTAATAGATGGCACTGCTAATGAGCTAGGTGTAGTGGTATCATGAGCACCAACCCTCAACGTATCGATGAGGTTGAAAAAACCAACAATATGATGCATCAATATCGTCATGTCATGAGGAAAACTCCTCTATGTAATAGAGAGATCCTCTACCCGTAATATGTCTTTAGGGGGTACAAGTACCACTTTGTGACTAGTCATGAAACAACATAGTTCATCCACCACCTCTAGATGGACTCTCGTATATGGCCTGCGTGGTATGTGGGGTCTCTATACTATTGGAATTTTCTCCTCTACATTTTCTATCACCTCATCCTCATGTTGGGGAGGTGCGTCCCCAACATATGTGCTAATATCTGCAAAACAATAGATAATAATTATACGATAAAAAAATGTTACAATAAATTACATATGCATTAAATAAGACATAAATATATGCAAATATATTGATCAAAACATAACCATAATATTACCTCTCACATCTAGTGGCTCCTCTGTTGTAAATCATATGTTTGAACATCCTCTCCAATCTATCCTCGCATATGGTTACTACACAATATCGAGGACATTATCATCCTTGCTAGACAATAAATCAAATACCTCTCTTCCCAATGGAGTAATGGGAAACTCAGACTATCCCCTCTTGGGCATCAACATAGGCCTAGGAAGAAAGCAGGGTACCACTGGCCGAGTGGCATGAACCCTATTAAAAATAGTGTATACAACTCAGATGTGAATAATAAGAATATTGTACCAGAAAAAATAGAGGGACGGTTATCTAATGTACGACAAAACTATCTGAAAAAAATATCATGTTGCGTTAATTAATTTCTTATAAAAACAATCAAATTCCAAACCATTAATTATCAATCCACGGTGCATCTATTTATTTCAAATTTATGATGCAAAGTCTATGTAGAATACAGTTTCCCTTCTAACATTGGTTATCTAACATGCATTCAAGTAATTTAAATCAAACCACTCTAAACATGACAGGCGATCCGCATAACCTGAGGCCGAAAATAATAACACACTCTGGGAAAGTAAATCACACCACACAACAAGTGTTGATTAGTGATGAAATCTACTCTATTTTACATACTCCATGACATATCGGGAGGGTCTATCTATGTATTGGCAATAGACTAGAAAAAAGGCAAATATTAACTTGTAGGAAATAAAGAACACCACTCTTGCATAAATGAAAGAATACTGATAGGAAAGTAAATCACTCAAGAAAGTGGTGGGTTGCTTAACTCCTTTCTCTAAACCACCTGCGGGGATCGGTAAATGGTGGATTATTCCAGTCCCCTACTCTCAACCACCTGCAGGGATTGGCTATAAGCACACAACACACAACAATATCTATTCTAAATCACTCTTACAAGATTGAAGAAAGTAAATTTTATCTATTTTACAGAAAGGAAATTGTTGAAAAGGAAATTTTCACACACTTGCATAAACAAATAAATTGAACTAAAATATGTATTCCCTGGTCGCCATGCAGTCATAAAAAAAAGAGTTTCCACCAATGTAATGCATAAATAAATTAATTGAAACTCATAATATGCTCAAAGGAAGTGACATAATTGAAAATGCAACAATTACACATACTATGAAATCTCAAGCTATAATCTACATTTACACAAGATCTCAAAGAAATATGATTTATTCTATCATAGTCTAGACAATTGCTCCAGGAGTCCCCCCCAAGAATGAAAAAGACACTCTCTTTTATATATGAGTTTGTATAAAAACTAAAATAACAAACAATAAATGGATATCCACAAGTTTCTCTTGTGGTTAAAACAATTTACTGATAAGTAGAAACTAAAATAAACTAGTAAATAATTACAAAATCTTTGCTAATAATCCAAAACTAATAAAACTAATATCATAAATGGTTCCAATATTATCTTCTCATTAATATGAATGTTTATGATCCAAATCCATGGAAGATATTGATGGTTGAAGGCGGATTTTTGTGGATTATAAAACTATCCCATTGAGTAACAACAGTTGTGACATCACAAGTAAGAACAACTAGTAAAATGTCAATTTCCCAAAAAGTACGATCTAGTTTTTTGTGATATTTTGTGGATAGGCTTATATTGGCTTAATAATGCGTCATATGAAAAATATCAAGGACCACTTCATGGATATTTAGTTATAATCATTGCAACAAGTAGCTTTGAGTAACAACAAGAGTAATATCAGGAGTAACAACAAGTGGCAATTGATTCTACAACAACAAACTAAATCACCTTTTCAAAGATAAGTGCATAATATGTTACCTATTTAATATTTAACCATAATTCATATGAAATATTAAAGAAATGTAATGGAAAACACCTTGGTTCTAAATCTTTCATATAAGCATTAAAAATGATTAATAAGCATTAATACAAGGTTATGGGTAAACAAGAAGGGATTCAAAATAGGGAAAGAGGATGTAAAAAGGATGACAATTCCATGTCCCAACACATTCGTCGACCTAATCAATTGGGTCTCCTACAATAAAATATATACATAACATAACATATAACAACTAATTCACTTCCCATCAGTTCTATACTGTGACAGTGACGAGAGAATATGACACAGACACCTAACGTCCTCTCTCTGAAATGCACCATCCGCAGATAACCACCACAAACCTAGAACTCTAAAGGTGAAAGAATGCGTGGAATGACATATCTCTACACATATTTTAGTTGCGTCTCTCTTGCAACGCTAGGTGGTAGTGTAGGAAAATGGGGAAAATACACCCACCTCCTAGACAAACCAATGATGAAATAGACATCCTCCTCCATGGGATGATACCACAGATCGAGACCGATGTTGAACCCTTATCTCACATGATCCCAACAATAGTTCAACCATTGTAACAATGTAGAGTTCCCCCTAAGGGATGTACCCTCCTAATAAAACTTCAAGAGTCAAATATCCATCAAAATTTCATGTGTATGTTGTGAAATAGGGCGAGGGTACATCTCCCTATCCCTCTCTCTGGCCTCCCACTCATGCAAAAATATGTATGTCTCGACCTATCGTCACCCCAAATCCTCCTCCTCTCATCATCCTCATCTCTAATTCACATACAAATATTGTTAGGAACATAAATAAAGATAAAATAAATTGAAATTATAAAATAAACACATATATAAATAATGTGTATTTAAAAAAATATGTTTTTTGTTTTTGCAAAAGCATATTTTAAATCAATCGGTGCACCACCAATAGATCATACACCCCATGGTTGGTGTGATAACTCAAAAAAACAACACCACTAAGTGGTGTGCCCCATATGAGGATCTTCTTAAGATCTTTTAACAAAACTAATTCATTTCATTAACAAAGACACACTACAACGCTAAAATGTATAGTGCACAAATCCACGGTGCCCTTTATTAAACCGACAACACCGATGGGCCATGTCTACCAGAGCACTAACATGATAACTACTGGTGACGTTATCCTTAAAACGTTGATTCGTTTGTTGGAATAATGGGCATTGCTAAGATAAACTTCAGTGTCGCAGCTAAATGGGTGTGACGTGTTACTATTAATGAACTGGTACCACCGTGATAGTGGAGCACCGACGTTTTGTACCTTAGTGCAATGTAAAGAATAGGGCACGAGGAACAAGGTTTCCAATGAGACACGTTGCTATGAAAATTCAGGTAATATATGTCCCAATGTGTTTATGTATACAGTATTGGTGCATTGGATTACAATGGTTGCATCGCTACATTAAATTTTATAAATCGTTATGTTGGCAGTGTCATTGTTAAGTGAAGTGTACCACTTCATAATGTTAGACGACATCAGTATAATTTATTTGGTGCATGTATAATTTTTTTAAATTATGGTGGTATGTTTGAACATTGATGTTTTGGGGCATTATGTTTTGGGTACACCCCAGTGCAGTTAGTTATTTAGGTTAAATTTTCATATAACATTGAGCTAATGGTGCAGTTAATAAAGTGAAATGTGTCATTGTGGGTAGAATTCCATTGTGCGTCAGTTTCAGGGCATTCTGAAGGATGCAACACCTTGTAAAGAATAAAGCACCAGGAATGAGGTGTCCAATGAGACATCCCACTATGAAAATTCAGGCAATATAGGTCTTGGTGTGTTTCTATATATAGTACCAGTGCATTGGATTACAATGGTTTCACCGCTACATTAAATTTTATAAATAGTTATGTTAGTGGTATCGTTAGTTAAGTTAAGTTTAGCGGTGTGTAATGTTAAATGGCATTGATGTGATTCATTCGGTGCATGTATTTATTTTTATAAAGTATGGTGGTGTGCTTGAAAATTGATGCATAGGGGAATTATGTTTTGGGTACTCCCCGATGGAGTTGGTTAAAATTGGTGCAACACTAGGTTAATTTGTATATATCATTGAGCTAGTGGTGCGGTTAATGAAGTGATCTACCAGTGCGGGTATAATCCCATTTTGCATGGCATTGGTGCAGACATATATGGACACACCGGTGGTAGTGCTCATTGTGTATTTAACACAATATATACTACTTCGAGGCTAGCCAAACCGTTCAAGAACACCGCGCAAAATTGAAAAAAAAATTGAAAAAAATCACAAATTTCAAGCTAAATTGTAATTTTGATTGGATGAAAATGAAAATAGGAAGGTAATAAATAATGTACCTAGTCTCGTATGTCCTGAGGAGGCATGGTTGCACCATTTAGATGAAATTAAAGTTTTTGGTAGTTTGCAAAATTTGGAAATGTGTGGAATCCACCAATGGAGCTATTCAAGTCGGTGTAGAGCACTTAAAACAGGGCGTCTTAGGAAGAAAGGTGAGGACCATTGCTTGCTTGAGATTTTGGAAGCACAAGATGCACTATAATAATGAAAATCAACTTTGTATTTTTTTTATTTACCCTACTGCGGTGCACCTTTCGACATTTAGGTGCAACGGGGCATAATGTTCAATGGCACCAATGCGATTTATTCAGTGCATATAATTTTATTATAAAGTATGGTGGTACATTTAAACATTGATGCATTGGGACATTATGTTTTAGGTACACCCCAGTGAAATTGATTAAACTTGGTGGACCACCAAGTTAAATTTTATATAACGTTGAGCTAGTGGTGTGGTTAATGAAGTGTAATGTACCATTGTGGGTATAATATCAATTTGCATCTGTGTCAGGGTGTTCCGAAGGATGCACCACTTTGGTATTTTTTATAATTTATATCAATGCACTAGATTGAATGGAACCGGTGTGGACATATATGGACATGACACCAATGACAACGCTCATTGTGTATTTAACACAATACACATTTCTTCGAGATGAGCCAAACCGTTCAGGTACACCGAATAAAATTGAAAAAAATACCAAATTTCAAGATAAATTGTAATTTTGATTGGATGAAAATGAAAATAGGAAGGTAATAAATAATTTGCATGCTCTCTTCTATCCCGAGAAGCCATGGTTTCATCATTGAGAGGAAATGAAAATTTGTGGTAATTTCCAAAATTTGGAAATGTGTGGGATCCACCAATGCAACTATCCAAGTCGGTGTAGAGAACTGAAAATAGGGCATATTAGGAAGAGAACCAATGATTTCTTGAGAGTTTGGAAGCACACGATGCACTGTAACAACAATGAAAATTGGTTTGGTAATTTTTTTTATTTACCCTACCATGCTGCACCTTTCGATAGTTAGGTTCATCGGTGCGATTTATTCGGTGCATGTAAATTTTTTATAAATTATGGTGGTGCTACTAGAACATGGAATCATTAGTGATTTATTGTTCATGAACGCACCAATGTGTATATACCTTAAAATCGCGCTGAGAAAAAAAAAACCTCCGAAAAAATATCCAGCCACCCTCCTCCGCTATGAACAATGATAGCGTGCTTGAAAATTTAAGAACCATTGCAGTATGTTTTAGGTGTGCAACAGTGCATATGTACCATAGAGGCACACAAAAAAAACTCTACAAAAAGATTTGGTTTTCTGCCTCTGCTAACAACCTCCACTATAAACATCTAAGGGAAGAATATTCCAGTGAGGTTATGTAAAAACCTTTGCAAGAAGGTGTTATCCTTGTAGTGATAGTAGGTTAAACATTTCTAGGTTTGTCTGCAGTTGTATTTCTCTCAGCAGCCCATTATCCCTATTACAATAGCCCTAATTTTAGCATAGTAAAATTGTTCTTAGCAGTGGTTTTTCCTTTGGGGTTTTTCCATGGGTATCTACCTAAAAATATTAGTGTTTATGTGTGCATGATTTGGTTTCCAATTTTTCTTCCACTATATTTATTTGAGTTGAATATTTCAGCAGTGTATTTTTGTTTTGTGAGTTGCTAACTTGATTGCAGTAAGGAAATCACTAGATAAAAGATACCTAGTTGTTGGAGTAAGAGGTTTTCAACATGGTATTAGAGTGCATGCTCTGATGGGACGTAAAATCTCAAATTCATAGTAGTTCATAGAATATCTATTAGATATGAAGGATATCTTAGTAGATCCATAACCAGCAAGTAGAAACCGAAGGAAATATTTTAAGGAAATAGTTGTACTGAGGCAGAACTAAGGTTTTATGGGTTTATAAAGTTTTACCTAGGTCACAGAAGGAGCGTGTGTGTATATGTGGGTGTCTTTGTATACATACACATATACACAGGTAGCAGTAAGCACATACATGTTCACACATGGGATCCAATGGTGACAAGCGCGTATAGGTCAGTACATGGGCAGTTTCAGTAGTAGGTTAGTTCTAGGGTAGTTTATCAGGTCTAAAGGATGAAATCGACAGGTAAGAGAATTGAAGATAGATTGGATGGAGCACAAAAATTCCTATCTTGGAAAGTAAGAGTAACTTTGGCGTTAAAGGAGTATGACCTTTTGGAGTTAGTGGACAAAGTAGTTTCTCCACCGAAAGATACAATGACTTTGGAAGCTCATGAGAAGAACAAGATCAAAGCTAAGAGGGATATCTTGGATTTAGTGAAGGATCTTCTAATTCCTCACCTATCCGAGAAGAGCACATCCAAAGAGATTTTTTATTCCTTGGAAAGTTTATTCCAAAGAAATAACATTAATAGGAAGATGGTCTTAATAAATAAACTCAGATCAATACAATGTCTAGATCTAAAAATGTTACCAACTATATCATGAGGATGACTCAAGTACGTGATCATATTTTAGTCGTAGGGGAGAAATAAAAGGACGTAGAGCTCATGAATGTGGCATTGAATGGTCTTCCCAAGTCTTGGTAACCATTTTTCAAGGGAATTTATGCTCAGGAAAATATCTTATATTGGTAGAGGCATTTGGATGATTCCATCCAGGGGGTTAGTGATGAGAACTTGGCCCTTATCAGTATCACAAGGAAGGACAAAGGAAAGAGTTCTATAAAGAAGGGTAACCATGATGGAGGATCATCACAACCAAGGAAGAAGAAAGACTTGAGTAAAATCAAGTGTTTGTCATGTCATAAGAATGTACATTATTCATCTCAGTGTCTATAGAAGAACAAGGGTAAATGGAATAAATGGACAACAACATCAACATAGATGCATCTTGATGAGTTTGTAGGCAAGTTTGAGAAATATTACTCACTAGTTTCTTGAATTTATACTAGCACAACATATAAGAGTGCTTGGTTCTAAGATAATTGTGCATCTCATCATATGATAGAAGCATGAGAGATATTTAGCATTCTGATGGAGGAGCACTTAGATTTTCATGTGGATCTTGGTGATGATACCAAGTATGCAGTGAAGGGAGAGGGAAAAGTTATGTTCCATCTTGAGTTGCGAGATTCATTAGATGCCCATGATGTGATTTATGTACCCAGTTTGAAGAAGAATTTTCTCTCAGTATTAGTTATGGTGGACAGGGGATTTTTTGTAACTTTTTAGAAAGGTAAAGTGCTCATACATTCAAATAAAGTTATCCCGAACAATGCAGTGGTTGATGTGATTAGAGAAGAAAATTTATATAGGCTACAAGGAAATCTTGTTCAATTTTTGGTACATGTCAGTGATAGCCTATGTGAGTTGTGGCACGGAATATTGGGAGACCTACACTACAGATAATTGTTAATTATAAGGGGGATTGTTATAGTTCTTCCAGAGTTTAGTATTGAGAAGAAGGGAGTGTACAAAGGGTGTCCACTTGGAAATAATGCAAAGAATGATTTTTCAAGTAGCAAGAGTAGGTCCAAGGGGATCTTAGATATTATCCATTCATATATAAGTGGGATGATGTCAATAGAATAAATATAGGGATCGTCATACTATGTGACATTTATTGATTATTTCTCTAGGAAAACTTGGATCTTATTTATAAAGACCAAGGATGAGGTGCTGAGTCAATTTCAAGACATTACAACTCAGTTAGAGAACAAAATAGGGAAGAATATCAAGGTATTGAGTTCATATAATGGGGGATATTACACCTCCAATTACTTCAAGTATTTATGCAAGGAGGCATGGATCAAAATAGAGTTGATAGTATCATACAAGCTTCAATAGAATGGGGTTGTAGAGAGAAAGAATCGGTCCATCATCGGTTCTACTAGGGCTATGATACATTACCAGGAGTTTCCTATGCTTCTTTGGGCATAGGCATGTAACACGACAGTGTATGTGCAAAACACGATTCCTCATAGGATATTGGGGGACAAGATTCCTCATAGGATATTGGTGTACAAGACTCCATAGGAGGCATTCTCATTGATAAAGCCAAACATTGGACATTTGATGATATTTGGTTTTCTGGTCTACATCCATGTGCATGTGGAGAAGAGGAAAAAGATGGAGCTTCGGGATAGAAGGTTATATTTTTTTGGGTACATCGATACCTCAAACGCTTATAGGATATTCATTCTAGAACATATGAAGATATTTGTGAGAAAATATGTTAGGTTTAAGGAGAACCTGTCATCTAGGATATCTCAGGAGTCATCAGAAGTGACAGAGGGAAAGGAGAAGTAGGATATGAAGAATGAGTAGCAGTCAATAGTTCATACATTAGGTGGAGAGGGGGATTTTTCCACTTCATTCCTATAATGAGACCTATATGGATATTATATACATTAAGGGATTTTGGTGAGGCTCCTAGGAGTGTTGTCAGAGAGCACAAGCCTCCAAGGAAGTTTGTGAACTATATGGCACTTATGATTAACATCATTGATGTTGAGCCTTACCATTTTTAGGAAGCAATAGATCAGCAGGTATGGAAGGATTCCATGGTAGAGGAATATACCTCTATTATGAGGAATGATCTTTGGGACATAGTGTCGAGACCAAAGGGGAATCTAGTTGTGAGTTCCAGATGGGTCTACAAGATTAATCATGCTACAAATGGTATCGTGGAGAATTTCAAGGAGAGATTTTTGGCGAGAGGTTTATCCTAGAAAAAGGGAATGGACTAGAAGGAGACATTTTCTCCAGTCACCAAGTATGATTTTATTCAAGTTTTTATTTCTATTGCTTCAATTATGAGGTGGAGGATACATTATATGGATGTGAAAAATTATTTCCTCAACAATATCATTGAGGAGGAATTACACATAGAGAAACCTCAGGGCTTTGAGGTACATGGGAGAGAGTCTAATGTATGTAGGCTTAAGAAATAATTGTATGAACTCAAACATGCACCCAGGGCATGGTATTATAGGTTTGATAGATTCTTGTAGAGTATGGGATTTACCAAGAGTAAGGAGGATTCTAACTTGTACTTCATACTTTTTGGGTTAGATCCACTCTGGTTGGTTATGTACATTGATGATTTGATTCTCATAGGTGTAGAGGAGTGTATTACAGAGCATATTTGTCTAGTGAGTTCAAGATGAAGGAAATTGGCTTGATGCATTATTTATTGGGATTAGAGGTATGGAAGGTATCCTATAATATCTTCCTTGTTCAAGAGAAGTATGCAGTAGATATATTGAAGATATTCAGGTTGAAGTATTGTAGACCAATAGCTACACCTATGATTACCAATCAAAAGAAGGTTGTGACTTCAAGTTCAAATTTGGTAGATCCCAAGATATACAGGAAGATAATAGGGTCCTTGATGTATTTTTTCAACACCAGGCTAGATATATGTTTTGTTGTGAACACCTTGATTCAGTTCATGGTGGAGCCAAGGAAAGTGCATTGGGTAGAAACAAAGCATGTGCTCAAGTACTTGAGAGGTATAGTGGAGTATGGATTGAGGTATCTTGGAGGAGATGGAGTGTATTTGAAGGGATACACAAACTCGGATTGGGCAGGGAGTGTAGTAGAAAAAATAAGAGCCTCATGGTGTTGCTTCAACTTGGGATCATCAATGATTACTTGGTTCAACTAGAAGTAGAATTTTGTGGCACCTAGTTCAGGAGAGACAGAGTACATGGAAATGTGTAGGGCTAGTTGTGAAGCTATTTGGATTCAAAAATTTCTTATAGGTATATTTGATCAGGAGTTAGATCCTACGGTGATATACTGCGATAATTGGATTTGTATCAAACTCTTGGAGAATCCAATATTCCATGATAGGTCCAAGCATATTGAGATCAAATACCACTTCATTTGAGATAGGATCTAAAAGGGAGAAATGAAGCTTCAATATATTTCCACATCTGAGTAGGTTGTATATATTTTGACCAAGCTCTTGGTGAAAGGGACGTTTGTGTTCTTCAAAGACAAAATTGGAGATGTGCTTAATACTTTCCCTGCTAAGAGGGAGTGTTGATGTTAGTGGTAGCATCACATAGGTATTTATGCATAGGTATATGTGTCTAGACATGTGGAAAGAGTCCAAAGCCTTATACCTTGGTAATTTAATTTAATTGAAGGAATTACTAAAGTAAAGTGATTTTATTAATCAATTAATTGAGTTATTTAAGTAAATCATAAAAATTAGCATTTTACTTTTATCCATTGATCTCAAGTGAGGTGAGAATTATCTCAAGCCTCAATCACTTCGAATATTAGGGTTAGGTAATATCTCAAGATTATAAATGCAAGGCTAAGGTGAAGGAGAAGACACATGATGAAACTTGGAAGATTGGATCACAAAGGATTGTGATTCAAGGAGATCTTGGATAGGTGGAGAAAGACTTCCATCTAGATATTAGGCCAAGGAGAAGAGAGAATAGAGACATATGCAATTGTGTTTTAGTCAATCAAAGTCAAATGAAAGGATTGAACGTACACCTAAAAAATCATGTAGTTATGGGTTGTACAATAGGTTAGACTTTGCCAGGTTTGTCTACAATTGTATTTCTCTCAGTAGGCCATTATGCATGTTATAGGAACCCTAATGTTATCATAATAAAATAATTCTCAGCA